>JAHTLZ010002257.1:0-13323 GCA_023846285.1 Phrynocephalus versicolor
CAAAGAGGCCACTGTCTCGGGGGGGCGACCTTGAGTGGGTGCCATGAAAGGGAAGCAACAGGGGGTCCATCGTGGTCATAAGATTTAGAACTAGGCAACCCTTGCGACCTCCACCACTCAGCTCTCCAGCAGCTGTTGCTGTTGTTGGTCAGTTGCATCTATATATCCACAGGTTCTTGTGAGGTTTGCCCTCCCATATGCATGACATGCAGTTGGACGGTGGAGCCCGTTTTATTGTTGACCGTGGCTATCACTTGCTCTTCTGTCTCAGGCAGCAAAATATCTTGAACAAGGCCTGGCCCTGGTGCGGAAACCATGGAAAGTTGCAGGAGTTACTTTGCCCCTGCTTACTCTTTCATAATAGCAGACCACAGGGTCATCTTATCAAGTGGATTCAGAATACATTTGAGGACCTATAAAAGAAAACAGTACTTGATTCAAGGCAGAGGCAATTAATTGGATTTATTACTGTGCCACCGTCAGTTAAAGCTGCTATAAAATTGGAGGCCTGGTGTAATCTGTAGAGTAGCTATTTGCTAAACTGGTGGTATAAGATAAATAAATTCTGCCACACACGCATATTGAAACATTGTATTTTGAAAAATACTGATTCTCATAGATGGTGTGCAAGTTTTAAAATTTAGAAAATCACACAAAATTAATAACAATCACAGCATAAAAAGAATATTACTGAGTTGGGGTATATAGAAAAAAATCAACAAAAGAAGGCATTCTGGATTTTAAAAAGGGGGTTCCATGGCATGCTCAAAAGCAAAAGGGGAGGGGGTTATCCGTACATTCTAATATTTCTCTTTGCATTTCATTTTTCTTGCCACGGACTTAAAACGGCACCCAGAGTTGTTGTCATTTCCACTTTTATCTGCACCACAAGCCTGCAAGGTGGTCAGGCTGAGGAATAGAGAAGGAGGTCATTTGGTGAGCATCACGCCCTTAGAATCATAGAAGCAGTTCAGACTTCCCAGACTTTTAGCTACTGGGATTTTGATTGTGAAATCCGATGAAGGGACTTCCCAACTGAGAGAAAGAAGGCCGTTGACTCGCAGCTGTTGCGTAAGGACGAGGGGGGGGGGGAGCTCAACAGGAAGAAAAATGCCCGTGTGGTCCTGGAACACAATATGAAGAGAAAGATAGGTGATGCCTTGGTTAATAGTCATCTGTGTGCGGTCAAGTCACTTCTGACTCAGAAGGACCCTTTGCAGAGTTTTCTAGGTCAAGAAAACCCAGGGTGCCCTGGGACTGCGCAGTTTGCCCAAGGCTACACAGGCTGGCTTTTCGAACTGGAATGGACCACGAGGAATTGAACTCTTGGCCTCAGGGTCCACTCTGTGCTTTAAACACTATGGGTATATAAGCAGCAGACTTTGCTTTTGCTTTCCTTTTGCCTTTTTGCCTGGTTATGAGGCTTTGTAACAAACGGCGCCGATAATCAAGTGGGGGACAGCGTCTCTTGGGAGCAGTTTAGAGAAGGGAACTTTTATACACCGCTCCTTATCTCTTTCCCTTTGTGGTTTCGGTGACACAACCATAATGGTTATCCACAGGACACCTGTGCAGAACCACATTTTGAAGACTGTAATGGTGAGCAGAATTTTAGCAGGAACCTTCCTTGTTTTTGTCTGCCCATAGCATAGGTATCCCATGACCAGTGCCGTTGATGAGATGAAAACCATGTGCCTTCATAGCAGACACCGGTGAATCAATCAGGAGACATATTAAAATCGGAGGCAACCCCTTGTTAAAGAAAAGGGAAGCATAGCTGCATCCTCCCCCCTCCAGAGATGTAGCCTGTTGTGTCCTCTCCCGTCTTCACCCCATTGAAAGGAGTAGGGCAGTGGTGTCCAAAAATAAAACCACCAGATGTTTTTTGACCACAAATCCCACAGTCCTTTGTCATTGGCAATACCGGCTTGGAATTCTGGGAGTGATGGTCCAAAATATCTGGAGGGCTGAAGTTTGGACACCCCTGGAGTAGGGCATCCATAAATACAAGAGGAGAAGGATTCCACCAGCGCCACCCCTTTGTGCAAATGCCATGAAGAAAATGACCCTGTGTTCAGGGGTCTGTTGCATATACAATACAACGAGGACTCTGCCATGAACTTAATTGTCCACAACACTGGGAAAACTACCCTTCTGAACTTAAGCACCCTCATATCTCCACACCAGCCTCCTTGCTCAGCAATTCTGGGAGCTGAGACCAAATCATCTTTCCAAAATCCGATATCCCAATGGTTCCCACCAGGACTTCTGAATTATCTGTGCAGTATCTGTTGGGTTTAAAAAAACAACAGATGGGATACTCCTGGGTGATTTGCAGAAGCAAGGGGAGAAGTTTCTCAGGGGCAATGAGCCAAGAATCTTTTCTCCCGGCACCCTCTAACGCCCCCATTAATGGGTCTTGAACCCATTTCCCAGGGAAAGCTGTAGGTTTCTCAGCACGTCTTCTGCCAAGGGATGTCTCTCGCCTGGAGGAAATTATTTGCTTCTCTCTCTTCTGCCTCATTCAACGTGAACATCAGACACGGAACCTTGCATCCATTGCCAAATAGTGTCTGGCTTCACCCCGAGTTGTTGGCTCCTTCTGGCACGGAAACAATGCCGGCTCAGTTTCAGGACACAGCACTTAAAAAGAAGCAACAACAACACAAAAAAACCCCTCCAAAACCCTGGACTCGGCCACATCACAGAGCTTCTGCTCCTGGTAACAAGGTTTTTTTTTGTTTTTTTTTTTTTTTTTTTTTGTTTAAAAAATGTCTCTGCTGGCTAGCAACAGGCTCCACACTTGGCTGGAGGTGAGGGGAACTTTATGCAACTGGTGGTTATTTATAGAAATCCTAGACTCCAGGAAGGGGCTGGAGAGCAATGCAGAGCAGGTGGGCGGCGGAGTAAGAGGTGGGGGAAACATATATTGCACTGACTGATCCCATGTATGCCCATACTTCCCAGAAAAAATCCATTCAATCGGCCCAGATAAATCTTTCAGCAGGACTTAGGAGGCAAGTCTTTGAGTTCCACAGAACTCTTCCTCAAGTTAAGTATGCGCTGTCATCCTGACGAGAATGAGTGGAATAAACCCACTATAAAAACGCATCGCATCAGCAATATTGATGACTCATGTGTGTGTGTGTGTGTGTGTGTGTGTGTGTGGTTTTGTTTTGTTTTGTTGCACGGTCCTGAGTTTCGTCACTAATCCTTCCTAATGAGCTCATTGGAATCTTAAATAGATCAATCAGGCAAACAAAAGCAAAACAAAGCAGACTCATTATCAGCATTAAGATAGATCAGTGGTTTTCCTCCCATCTTGCAGATCTGGCAACTGAGGCGGAGCGAGAGTCACCTTCAATAAACTCTTGACCAAAACTGAGTTTGCAGCTCCTTCGCTTGGTCTGCCACCATGACACAAAGGCTTCCCAAAGCCTCTCGCTTAAACGCAGCCCAGGTGTCTTGTCCTCCTTTTCCACAGAAAAGTCTGGCGTGACCCGGAGCCTAGCAAAATAACATTCGGGATATCCATTTTTCCAATAAAGCTGTTGATGGGTTTGATTCCAGTTCCCTAGAAACTGCCTTGAACACAAAAACAAAAACAGAGCAGGCTATGGCCAGGGGGTGAAAAAGATTCCCTCTTTGCACACTGATAAGAACTACATTAGCAAACATCCCTGCCAGGGTATCCCATGCCCCGGCCTCCACTCCTCCCTGTCTGTTATGAAAGGCGCACACTCCAGCCTTTATACGCCTTGACTGACAGCAGCGGCTGAAACTCTCTCCCCAGACTTGATCCAGGGCAGATTTCCCCATCTGTCAAAGGAAGGCAACAGAACAGCTCCTGTGCCTGAGGGTGGGTTTCTGGGTCATGGCCTCCCAAGGAGAAGGAGGAGTTTTGCATGCATCACTTGATTCTTGCTCAATGCAAAAGGTTTCAGGGGAAAACAACTCTGCGCTCGACATCTCCGGAAGTTCACAAGCTGGTGTATATGTTTTTTCCCTTCAAGTGACTGCCGCATCACCATCCACATCATCATCATCATCATCCATAACAGCCATCATCATGAAAAGCTGCAAAATTGGAAGGGCCCCTGTGCGGGGAAAGACCAGGGCAGAAGCAGGACTAGTCCCTGTTTTTGTGCATCTTTTACTGCTACATTGGACTTGGGACCAAGAGCCCTTCAAAACAAAGGACAGCATCAAATGAAGGAATGTCCTCTTTTCAAGTTGGGTGTAGCCACAAGGAAGGAGCCACACAGATAAATCATGGCGTTTTTTTAAACAGACCAACAAGGCACTGGTTCTGCGTGAACTTTGTTGAACCCAAACATCTTTACCAAGGGAGTATTAGGACGCCCTCTCCTGGCGCATCCTACACCAAGAGCGAGAAACCATTAGAATTATGTTGGTCCTGCAAGAGGTGATCTGAAAATGTGTACAATCTAAACTTTTTGGCCTTCAAATGTCATTGGAAAAGTCACACTGGTAAAATCTGAAGGGCAGCAGGTCACAGTGGTGGCGAACCTTCGGCACTCCAGATGTTCTGGACCCAAACACGCACAGTCCTTTGTCATTGGCAACCTGGGTTCGGAATTCTGGGAGTTGTGGTCCAAAACATCTGGAGTGCTGAAGGTTCTCCACCACTGGCCATAATACAAAATAGCCCATATCAGCAAAACTAGTTCCAGGAAGTTTCTGGCTCTACTAGGCAGGAGGCTGTGTTAAAACACTAGCAAATACAACAGCAGAAAAGTGAACAGGTGGGTTTTATATCACATCAGATCCAAGTATCTCTGCAAGCACACCCTGAGAAGGCAGGATTCTCTGGAGAAGACCATAACTCTGGAAACGGTGGAAGGCAGCAGGCAAGGAAGAAGACCCAATACGATATAGACTGACTCCCTAAAGGAAGCCACAAGGTTGAGTTTGCAAGATGAACAGGGTAGTTGAAGAACTCTTTTTGGCAATTGCTCATTCCTAGGGTAACCATAAGCCGAGAGCGACTTGTCAGCGCATACCACAAATTGTGCAAATGGCCCGGTAGGAGACGTGGAAAGACTAATTGCTGATGTCGTTCTCGTTAAGCTGGAGGTTGGGAGCTGCACAACGGAACCATTTCAATGAGGAACGGTGTGAAAATAGTCATTATACACCATATATTCTGGTGTTTCCTAAATGCAATGGACTAGGGACATTTTGGCCCAAAACTTGTGGACTGGAGGCATGAGAAAAACAGAATGATTTACAAACCAGAAGCGGGCTTCTGATTTAGTTGAGGGCAACTGTTGAAGCCCATGGCCATATTTAGAGGACCCTTGGATAAAACATTAAAACCAGTGACAGAGAGGGGGAAAGGAGGAGGTGGATCATGGTATTCAAGAAAAAGAACTTTTTATTATTATTATTAATATTATTGTTATTATTATTTTATACACTGGCTTGTATTGCTCATATCCCCCACCCCCGTTAATAGTGCAAAAAATTGAGAAACACAAAATAAAAATAACATTGAAATGCACATAAATACATGAACACGCGTTGACAGGTAAAGTCAAACAAACAAGTGAAAAAAAAATCAAAAAGGCTGGTTCACGTTGGGGGATGGAGCTGGCGACGATAGAGGTGGGGGGGAGTGTCGCTCTATGGCTTAAGCCGGAGCCTGTATTTCCGAAAGTATGTTGAGGAGGCTACGGTTCTTACAGCTTTTATCTCCCCCATTTCGTTTTCTGCCTCAGTTTTGCTCCAATCCTTGGGCGAGAACTATTCAAACCCCGCAAAGGCCAGCGGTCGACGACAAGGCGGAGGAAAAGCAGTGTCAGAAATCATGTTAGGATGAGTTAATCTGGGCTCATTGGCTGGGATTGGAACTCAGAAAGGAGAAAAGGAAAAGTACACACAATCACTCACACACATACATTTCCAAGAGTAGTAGTCGACGGCATTTCCCCTTCCACCTGGCAATGAGGACACGTGCCACGCTTTTGCCTCCACAGGCTTTGCACTGTTGCCCATCACAACGGGCTACGCTTCTGGTGGTCGGTGGTTCCATGGACCCTGACAGTTAAGCAGTTGAGGCTTGTTTCGACACAACGCGGCAGACTGGTGCGCGGATTCGGGACGCATTTTCGCTCCACAAATAGTTAGGGTGAATGCAAAAGGAGATCTGAGACATCACATCCGCACCCATAAATAAAACTGGATTTGAGGATCCATACCGTCACTTCATCTTCCCAGAGGTGACAGCATCCACAGACGGCAGAGGTCCATCAGGACTGGAAGATTGAAAAGTTTGGGAACCACGGATTCAGAGGCGCAAGGAGCAAACATCTCCTGGCACAGCTGTTCCACATCCCCTACCATCAGAGCCGGGTCCAGGATGTACACACACAACAAAGCAAGCAACAAAGAGGCCACCAGAAGCACAAAAAGAACTAGAAGAGAAGGCACTCTTAAAATAAAAATCAGTTACTGGATGTGTATTCAAAAAAAAAGTATTGCAACTAGAAAGCTACGACAAGGCTTACTAGTCCAGGTCTGGGTGTTCAGGGTTTGTTTGTTTGTTTTGGTGCTTGCATTTTTAAAAGCTACTTTTACAAGCAACCTTTGCCCCTGCCCTTCAAAATATGTCTTTCGCTCAACACAATCCACATGGTTAGGCTTTTCTGCATAAAGGACTAAGCACGTCCCCCAAAAAGTGCATTAAGAAGATGCCGTGTGCAAATTTTTGAAGACAAGCTAGGGCTGGTGAAGTTTTTTCTTAATCTACAGAGTACAACCTGCCCCCCCCCCCCACAAGTTTTACCTGGTGCTGGGGCTAAATTCTACAACTCGGTTCCTGGAGAGGCAAAAATAGAGGCAAAGCCATCAAAGGCAAGCTCTTATACACTTTGGCACTCCTATGGTTCACCTTCTTCATTGAGTTCAGACCTTCTGAAAGTCACTTTTTTGAAATTCATGCCAGAGTTGCATCCCAAACACATAGGTTTTCCAAGGTCAGCTTTCTGCCACCTTTAGGACCACAGACATTCTGACCTCAAAGACAGACTCACTGCCTTCATCCTAACACTGAAATCCATCTGCTTTTGAAACTTTGAAGCCCTTGTCCAAAAACACAATAGTTGGGAATTTTATCATGGGTTAACCACTCATCGAAGACACAAGGGAGAAGGAAGGAAGGAAGGAAGGAAAATCTAGATGTGCTACATATCAACTAGCCAAAACATACTAATTATTAGTTGAAGAAATAATCCATTGATGCGTAAGGGGCAAAGAGGGACCAAAGAAATAGTAAGAGTAAATAAGGTGAATAAATAAATAAATAAATAAAAATAATTCAATTAATACATTAAAAACTAGACAATTGCAAAACAATCCCAAGGTGAATGAGGAGTAAAAGCGTGATCTGTTAGAGAAGAGAGGTGGCTGGATTCAGGCTGGTAACCCTTGAAGCTTCAGACTCCCTCTTGCTCCTTGGAGCATCCTCAAGTTGCACTTTCAAGAACAGTGAACAACGCTGTGAAACCTTGGTTTAAGCCACCTCCTTCCCGTCGCCTTCCACAAAAGGGTTTTGTGGTGTCCGTGGGTCTCCAGCAGTGGGATGGTTGGAGTGTACAGTGCAGGTGGAAAGCAAAATATTGATGGTGGTCCGTGGGGGAGGTCGGTAGGGGAACCGTGGCATTTTCAATGCAGGTTCTTCTTGTGTGCGTGCGGTGTTTTCATACTCCCTGGCTGGCTCTGTGCCGCACGTCTGTGGGTGCCAGCTTTTGCCAAGACAATCCTTCCCCTTCCCAATTTATGGAGCAATCTTCATCTTGAGAAGCAAAGCTGCAGGGAACACAAAAACTCCGCGCTCCCTCCGACGTCCACGGGAGCTGCGGCAAAGAGGATGCGAAAAGAGGATCCGCCCTGCTGCGGCATGAAATGAAATGGACTCAGCAAGAATTTTACGGACATGAATTGCTTTTGAACGCCGATGCCACGATGCCACTCTGAAATGGATGGGGGCGCTAACACCCTGAGATGAACGGCAGGCGCATCACACAGACTGGTGTGTAGTGGGTGAGCGCAGTGTGCACATTCATTTTGAACCCACAAGACAGGCAATGAGGACTGGACTTCTCTCCTTCATTTCAACAGGAAGCCTATCACCGAAATCACTCAAACCGAACTTTTGAGTGAGTCTTTTCCCCTCCGGAAGAGTTTCCAAAGATTTCCAGCAGGCTACCTATGGAAAGGTATACAGCTGTGCACAACAGCTGTAAACAGGTAGGTATGGTCAGTTTACTGGAAACAAGTGCTACACCTGGCCGCTGCCTTTTCCTTTCCGCAACTTCCCCTCGTTAAAATAAAATAATTAATAATAAATAAAAATAGAAGAGGCGAGCAGATTTCCTTGAAAACTGGAAGCCGGTCCAAGAGTTTTAAAACCGCCAGAGAAATGGAAATAAAAATCCAAGAAGCATGTGCCGACGTGAATGGAGGTGCAGGCTGCTCCACCTTGACCACTTGGGCTCCGAGGATCATCCTCGAGCAGTCTTGTCCAAGAAGAAAATGGCACAGAGCCGTCATGTGGGAAGAAGCCCCCCAAATCGCATGGGGAAGGAGCAAAGAATGACGACACCACGTTTGATACAAGGAGGGAACCACAGGCAATATGAGAAGATTCACAACGTCACTGTCTCCACCAGTGTTGCTTTGTTTTGTCTGTCTGTTTGTTTGTTTCATTTTAAGGCATCCCTTTTGACAGAGACCAGCGGGAAAGGCATAATCACCCACCCACCCGCCCGCCCGCCCGCCGTCTTGAACAGTGTGTGATATAGGCTCGGTAAGTAGTTTTGGCAAAGAAGGACATTCGCAGCTTCACATTCAGCTGTTGTTGGCGCAGGGCGATGTCAGTGACCCTTCCGCTCGCTAGCAGACAAGCATCTCCCCTCTTTCCCCACCTGCATCCCTCCGTGGTCGCGTCGAAGCACCTTGGTGCCCGAGCAGTGCCCAAGGTCCAATATGAGCCCGGAAGCGGCCACCCGCTATGCCCGATCAAAGACAGAGCTGGCAGCATCGTTTGAGCTAAGATGAAACAGAGGAAGGGAAATGAAGAAGGTTGCTGATGTTTTTGTTTCGGGGGGGGGGGGGATATCGTCTAGATCCATTCCTGGAGCTACCCCGCAAGAGCCAGAAAAAGGCCCCTACGGAGGAAAACCAAATAAGTTAATACTAAAAAAAAGAGAGGTGGGGGGAATGGAGAAAAAGAGTCTCCACTCAGCATCTACACCTCCTCCTTCTACTTCCTGGCCACCACTGTCTCATCACAGAGAGTGTCTGCCTCCGGGGTCAGGCCAGGCGGCCCTTGCGCTCCGGCAGATACTGCAGTCCGTGCGGGGCGAGGAGGCGCCGCGGGATTCTTTGTCAAAGGCTCGTCGAGGAGACGGAGAGGGTGGGCGAGGAAGGAGGGGGGAAGTTGAGGAGCTCCAGCACGGCCACCCCGACGCTGCTCCGGCGGGTGAACATGCACGAGGCGGCCACCCACTTGTTGGTGCGCGGGTTGTACTTCTCGATGGAGTTGAGGCTGGAGCTGCCGTCGTTGCCGCCCACGGCGTACAGCCACCCGTCCATCGCCACCAGGTCATGGGTGCTCCTAAGATGGTCAAGCAGACAGGATTCGTTAGCAAGAGCGGGGGGCTGCCTGCTCCACAAAAGACAAGCTGGTCTTCCCCGGAGGTTTGACATTCCATTCATTCATTCATTCATTCATTCATTCATTCATTTTCTCACTCACTCACTAAGAATATTTGTAGCCCACTTTTCTCCTTCAAAGGACCCAAGGCAGCTTCCATCATTAAAAAGACAATATTTAAAAGCTAAAAGCAGCAAGGATGCAAATATTTGCAAACGACCAAAACAAGCATTATCTTTAAAAGGGTAAAGAAAATCCATACTTTAAAAACACCTTTAAAAGCAAGAGAGCGCAACCATTCATTTAAAAACCCACCAAACCCCAATATAGGTCCTGCACGGGAGGTGTTCATGAGCTGAAACTCATTCAGAGTCGGGCCCTATGGAGTTGAGGAGGGGAAATCATGCCCCAATCTCCTCCGAAATAAGGGCCTCTCTTACCTCCGGATGTTCATAGGGGCCACGCTCTCCCAGGTGTTCGTTTTCGGGTTGTAGCGCTCCACGGAATTAAGGCAGCTTGTCCCATCATTGCCCCCTGCTACATATAACATCCCTTCCAGGACAGCCACGCCGGCGCTGCTACGCCGACTCAGCATGTTGGCAATCGGAGTCCACGTGTTCATCTGGCAGGAAGGAACAAAGGAAGGAAAACGCTTAGTTTGGATGAAGGGAGTTTGGGCCTCTAAATCCACTTCTTTTTCTCGGTGCTTCTAGACCTCCCGGTCTAGCAACACCGTGTGGAAAAGAAGCTTAACCCGTACCTTGGGGTCCTGTCTGAACCCAGAAACCACGGATTACAATTTGGTAGTACACTGGGATCATAAGACATGGTTTGAAATGCATGTGCATTTATCCTCTCCTGTTTGTCATCCCACTGGACAGAGAGCTCAGCAAGTCAGGAATCTGGCTGGGGAACCAAAGGATGGGAGTTTAATTCCAACCCACCCCCTGTACCTCCAGGGAGAACAGCCAGCCTGGGTGGCCTTGGGCCAGCCGCACAGTCACAAAGCAGCCCTGCAAGAAGGACAAACCACTTCCAAGTAATCTCTATCTGGAAAACCCTGGAAAAAGGGTCATCCTGGGTCAGGATTGACTTGATGGCACATGGTGCAGTTCAATTCCCCAAAGAGGTTTGCACATCAGTGGGTGTTCCACTGACACTTGCAACTGCTCAGCAGCCTAAGGGGGGGGGGTCTGTGCTCAACCCATCTCACCTCCCGTTTTTGTTTGTTTGTTTCTTTGTTTTGTCCCTTCCCATTTACCTGTGGCTCGTATTTCTCCACCGTGGCCAAATGCGACGAGCTATCGTATCCCCCAACAGCATAAAGGTTGCCATCTGCAGAGGGAAGGAAGGCCGTCAGATTCACGCTCTCAGAACCTGCCAGGCAGATTCACGCTTTCAGAAAAGATGAACACACTCTTTCTTTTTTTTCTAGAGCTCAGAGGTAGTCTTACCTAACATTGCAACCCGGACGTATCTTCTTCGGGTGCTCATGGCTGCGATCGAGGTCCAGGTGCCTGTCAGAGGATCGTATCTCTCAGCACTAAGGCAGGCCAGGAGAGAAGAGCAAGGGGGAGGGAGAGAAAAGACATTTTTAAAATGTAAATACAAGTTTCTAATTTTATTTTATTTTATTGGGGTGGGAAAAATATTTTTTAGCCTAAGACTGATGGGCAAAACCACTTGTTTAGTCCCAACTCTGAAAGAACAATAATAAGAAGATTGGCAGCAGAAGAAGTTGAAAGCATTTGTTACATTCTTAGCAGCCGTCTCTGGACAAATTAATTTCCTCCTCCCCTCCTGGTGCTTTAAGGCCAAAATCCAGTTGCTAGACTCCATGACAACAGATCCAATCAATTAAATTCACAGAAGATCCAACAGCTAATTCGATAGAGTCTATTTGAGTTGAAATGACCAGCAGGATTCCGGCTTTCGGGCTTCTGTCATTTGCTGTTTCGCAGTTCTGAACTTTGTAAACTTTCATCTGCAATCTGAATTTTTTTTTTTTGCTCCTAGACCAACAAAAACTTTTTCTTTTACATATTTTTAAATTAAGCATCTTGCCCCTTCCATTTTAACTGTGCGGCTTTCCCCCTGAATTATGAATTGCGTTTATCATTGTATTCGTCCACCAACAAAGAAAAAGACATAAAACGAGGTAGCAAAAAGCTCAGAGTTAATAACATGCTGCCCGGAGAATGAGAAAGACCTTGGTTGGAGTAGAGGATGCCTGCTGGACCCTTAAAAAAACTAAAGATATTTGATGACAAGGTCTCGTTCATGGCCAGGACAAAGCGGAAGAGGGGTGGGCAGGCGAAGGGAGGCGAAATCCGCTTACCTGTTGAGACACGAGGCTCCATCATACCCTCCAGCCGCATACAGGAGACCGTGCAAAGCCGCCACCCCTAAGCAACTCCGTCTGGTCCCCATGGAAACCTCCGTCTGCCAAGAGTTGGTAACAGGGTCATAGGATTCTACGGTGGCCAAATCAGACGTCCCATCGTAGCTGCAATTGGGGTGGTGGTGGATAAAATAATTAAGAAAGAATAAAGGAAACAGAACAGAAAAACCAAGACAGCAAAGGAACGAAGGGGTGGGGTGTAGCTTTCCTATATGGAAAGGCAAAAATTGGGATGGGGGGAGGGAGGGATGATTCATGAAGAAAGATGTAGTGGCTGATGTTTATAAAATTGTGAACGGTTGGCAGCAAAACAGCAAGGGGAAAGGAGGGTTCTCTCTCGTGATCATAAGAGCAGAAGCTGGAATCATGTCCCAATTTGTCGGATTAGTTGGGGACCTAAACACGGACCAAGAGACATGCTCCTTGTTGAGCTGTTTTATATTATACATATTTTTTAATTCTTTGTTTCTTATTTCCATTTCATTGATGTATTGTTCCTTTTGGGTTTGTTTGCCCTCTTTGTTCACCGCCCAGAGTTCCTTCGGGAAGACGGGTGGTATAAAAATGAATGAATGAATGAATGAATGAATGAATGAATCGTCCGTAAATTTAATTCTAGAAGAGGGAGACGGTGGAATTAAGGCTCTGCCCACCTAAAATGACAGCTCACTTAGGCTGGTTCTTCTTAGGATTTTCATAGTGGGACATGCATGTATGTGCATAATGGGGCTGGGGGGGTAGTTTTTTCTTTGACCCAACAGGACCACCTTACCCTCCTACAGCATACAGCTTGTTCCCGATGGCGGCGACCCCCACCCTGGCCCGGCGTGTGGACATGGACGCGACCATATGCCAACGGTCCGTCCGAGTGTCGTAGGCCTCGCAGTCCCCATGGATGGCGAACAGGCTGCCGCCGCCTGTGAAGAAACAGCAGGGGAAGGATGGCAGGCTGGAAGCCAACAAGGCACGGGGTTGTCGGGGTGGAGAAAGGGAAGCGTATGTGCAAAATACTTTCCCCCCCACATGTTGTCTAGGGCTGAGCCTTACCCACGGCAAAGAGGACCGTGCTGGCCCCCTCGCAGCGCCGGGGGCGGGTTCGGCTGTTGCTCAGGACCCCCCGCTGCTCAGGCATCAGGTGGTACTTGAGGGCTTCGATGAGCAGGTCTTTGCACTCCGAATGGTGCCTGACGAGCAGTTCCGTGTCCACGTGGCTCATCAGGAAGTCCCGGCTGAGGAGGGGAAG
>JAHTLZ010002259.1:0-11092 GCA_023846285.1 Phrynocephalus versicolor
TATCATTAATCCCCCAGGGTGACTTGCTAGTGTACTTTAAAAAAATAGCTGGATACTCCTCAAGGTGCAAATGCATTTAAAGCCTGCCTGCTAGTTAAATGCATGACCAGTGGTAATGTATGGGTGTGTGGGGAAGTATTAGTACATTTCTTCCTTGAATTTCATGGGTCTGAAGAACATGGTTTTGGTTATGCATGGATTTTTTAAAAAATAAATACATCAATACTGTGCCCCTGGCTGCCCAGAACCCCATGAGTCTTAACACTGAAGAGGTCAATTTGCTTCCAAACACAACATCTCTAATTTAGCCTCTAAATCATAGGGTCATACTGACTTCTAAGGCTTACTACACACAATACTGTATGGAAAGGATTGTTAACACTATGGATGAAAACCCCCAAAGAGAGAATTATTCTGTATTTATTTGTTAATCAACTCTTTATGGTTTCTGGTTACACTGAGGGGCGGGGCATAAGTTATACATAGGGTTCTGGTGCCTCTAACCCAAGCACTGTTGAAGACAGATATGCATCCTTGGGATGCATTTCTATTTATTTATTACTCCAAAAGTCTATATAACAATATGGATAGAATTATATTATTCTTACAAACATGCTCCCTCCATAGTCTTATTATTGCTTATTTCTAATCCTTTTGTTAACTGTACAAATAACATAGGCAACAGATCACTAAATCACCAACTACATCCTGCTTCTACAAGTACAACTGCATCTACATCATTATAGATAAGAGGCGGGGACTGAGATAAGTTATTGAGAGCATATTCTAACAGTCAATGGTTTGGAAGGGTGGGATGAAAATTACTGCATATTTTAGCTTATTGTTCCTGTTTCATGAAGCTAGCCAACAGAACACTTTAAACTTTTGTAACAAGGGCTCTACTGACCATGCCAGTAGAGCCGAAAAGCTGGACTAGGACTTCTGGGGGGGGGGGGGCAGCGGAACTCGCATGCCCAGAAATATAGATCAAATGGCACTTTATTTATAAATTTTTGTATGAACTGTTACTGGACATAAATTTGTGCACGGATCCTATTTTTAAATGATTTTCAGACTATTTTAACCTGACCCACTTTAAAAATGATTTTCTGAGCACAGCAATGGTGTGTATATACATCTCAAACAAGACCTTTGTATGTCTTATGGGTAAGGCAGGATGTAAGTCAATCAATAAAAGTATATACAGTAATAGATATAATGGCTCAGCTATCTGACCCAGATTTCACTATTGAGAAAGAGAGAATAGATTTTAAAGAAAAATATAAAAGCATCATTTATCATTTTCATTCTATTGCTTCTGATACCTCATTCATCAAACACCATTTGATTGCAACAAAATTACAAGTAGAAACAAGTATGATAAGTTCTAAATAACGGGAAAGTCAAAACTATCTGCTGACCAGGCCGCCAAAATGATTTTAACTTTATGTATTGGAGCTGTATGTATTTTGCTGCTGTGCTGAAGGTAACGTAAGAGTTGGAAATGAAAGGACAGACATTACATCCATATCTTCTAAACAGTGAGTAGACTATAGCCCTCTAACTCCTTTCTTTTCCTCTGGCTTCATTGATTAATGCTGATGCAAATACCAACCTAACATCATCTGAAGGGCCAGTTACCCACTCCTGATTCATGTAGGTGTTATGTTGAACCACCATATATGATAATCAAACTTAAATCTATTTGACTTTATGAAATATGAGGAACTCATTATGACACATGGGGTATCATCTAAATATGCTGAAAGTAGACATATAGAGACTACATGCACATAAGAAATTTATGTAATGTGGGCCAAGAAAACCAATAATTTTTTTTTTATTTAAATAAATGTACTACAAGACTCAACTTTTACAGTATTGAAGTACATGTCATCTATGTAACTGGTGAAAGTGTCATATTTTAATGTCACATAAGCTCATGGTGACCGATTGCAGAAGTACAAGCACATCAAATTCCATGATTTTATTCTATACTTCCCCCAACACAGCAAGTTTATAGTAATGTGAAAAATATTACATTTGGTATTAATTTTTAAAATAGCTAGCAACTGGAATTATTTTGGGTGCAATCTATAGTTGTAAAGGAAACCCCCAGAGATCAACTTTTCATTCTTTTTTGAGTAAGCTGTATACTTATCTATATTAAATGCAAAAGTATAAGAAGCTAGGTCATTCAGCAAAATGTCAACTACGTTCAGCTAATATGTCCATTAGGATAAACCAAAATGTCACCAAAAATGAGCAAGTTGTCATGACAAGTGGAGACGTTTCTTCGGATCCTTTCTCCAGTGCACTTGCTCATTACTCTGTGACATTTTGGTTTGTCTTAATAAGCCTGAGAAGCAGATACTAAAAAACTAGTACCATATGTGGTTTTCAATATGGAGCTATGAACATATGAAGAGTACGACCAATAGTTTCCCTTTACGATTTGTTTTACATTTTAGACTGTGGAATGATATCCTAAGCTAAGGACACTAAACAAAATAATTACTAGGCAAAAGGAGGAAGGCATGGAAGTTGGAAGAATGTAGAGGAAAGTCAGCAAGTGAAAAACACCATGGAAAATAATCAGGAACCAACTTACACCAAGATCCCTCAGCTTACAAAAGGCATGTCCAAAATTTGACCCTCCAGATGTTTTGGACCACAACTCCCAGTCTTTTGTCATTGGCAATCTAAGCTTAGAATTCTGAGAGTTGTGGTCCAAAACATCAGAAGGGCCAAAGTTTGGACGTGCCTGCCTTACAACATCTCTTAAAGAGCAAGAAACTGAGAAACATGTATTTTAGAAGTCTGCCACGCCACTAGATAGTTAAGGCAATGGGTAGAAGTCAAACGTAAGCACTAAGTCATCTTCAGGCTTTCAAAGGGTTCGGTTCCTTTCGGGGCAGGAACGTCACTGGGTGTTTCCACCCCCACCCCCTTCTCCGATGCAGAGGTCTCCATGTCCATCAGGAGGTCACTCCAAACACTCAGACCTGGGACTTCGAAGTCCCCCTCCTGGGCTTTCCACAGCCTCAGCTGGGTCCGCACGGCGCTGCCCAGAGGCCCAGGCTCCTGCCAAAGGCAGCGGACTCGTTCCCTCAGCTCCTGCCAAGGCACCTCGCCCTCTTCCAACAAGCCGCTGGCCTTCCACTCCCCGCGGAAGGGGTCGTAAACGAGGCGGGCTCCCCAAGAGGCCAAGAGGCGCAAGTAAGGGGCGCTGAGCTCAGGGTGGCGCCTGCAGAGCGAGGCCACTCGAGGGGCCGGCAAGAGGCGGCCCAAAGCAGCCAGGCGAGCCGGGTCCCCCGCCAGCCAAGGCAGCAGGGCCGCCTTCGCTTCCGCTTCCCCGTCGGGCTCGAGCAAGGCGGCGGCCACCGCCCGGTACAGCGTTGGGCCGCAGGGAAGCTGCTCCAGGAGGGCGGCGGCGGAGGCCCAAGAGGCTTCGGGTCCGGCCGCCTCGCCCTCCTCTCGCAGCCGCCGTAGCAGTAGCTGAGCCTGGGCTTTCACCGCTAGGCCATCCCGCCGCTCCGCGTCGTCGGGCTGCCCGGTCCCCCGAGGCCAGGAGCCGAGCAGTAGCAGCTGAAGGGCCGCCTTCCGCCTGGCCAGGAGGTGGACGAAGGGCTGCTCCTCCTCCTCCTCTCCGGGCCCCGCCGGGGACAAGAAGAGGCCGCGGAGGAGGCGGTGGCGGGCCGAGGCAGGGAGCGCCCGGTTCTCCAGCAGGGCCGAGGCCAACAGGTCCGGGCAGCGCCTCCAATGGCCGACCCCCAACAGGCCGGGCCGGCTCAGGCGCCGCTCTAAGGAGGCCCGGAGGCCTGGCTGGGCGGCGAGGCGGCGGTGGAGCTGCTGATAGAAGCGGGCCCAGCCCAGGGCTCGCGTCAGGGTCGCCGGGTCCCAGCCTTGCACTAGTTCCGAGCGGGAGGCCGCCAAAAGGCTGGGCAGCTGCTCCGCCCGGGAGAGCAGCGTCTCCATGGCGACGGGGACGGCCGCTGCTCGGGCCGCGCTCCCTGCTTTGCTTCGCGCGCCCTCGGTTTGAACGGGAAGGAAGCCCGCCTTTTCCAGAAAGGGCTTAGCCAATCAGAAGGGGTCATTTTTCGCCGACCCTCCATTGGACACTGAGCATGTCACTCTGGGTAAAGTGGCATACTGTATACGGTACACAGTATTTAACTCCAGGTGAAATCTAGGTAGGGGCGCTTTCGCGGACACGCGGGCAGACCTTTGAAGGTTCCGAATTATGGCACGTCATGTTTGCGTGGAGTGTAAACTAGGTCGTCTGATTTGTATGTAACTAGACTGTACAGCAGAGAAACACATGTCAAATTAAGGCAAGCTTTAAAAAAAGCAGTACAGTGCATAACAAACGGTTTGTATAACATAAAATCTGTACAACATAAAAAATTCCGGACATAGGGGAAGTTTGCTTAACAGAATCGCCTATCCTTATGGGGCGAATCCGTACAATCGCCTATCCTTATGGGGCGAATCCCTCATCGTGAGTAATCCCTCACGATGAGGGATTACTCCGTTTTCAATACATTCCTAGAAATTTGTATAAAGGAAAATTTGCTTAACAGATTTTCATTTGGAACGAATTAATTCCTTTATACAAGGTACCACTGTACTGTACTAGATTTCAATGCAGGGCCAGAATGCCTAGAACTCCATTCAGTGGCAGCCCTGTTCCCCCTTTTTATTTCAAATGTTTTTACATTTGTTCTTGTAATATTGCGAGTCACCTTGGGGCCCTTGATCTGTTTATATGGAGAAAGGTGGCCAATGAATCAACAGATGGATTGATGGATCAACCCATCCAAAAGTATTGTGAGATGTCCAACAAGTTGATTTCAGGGTGAGTTCTTATGGATTACAGTCCATGTCTCAGACACACTTGACATATGAAGTGGATTGTAATTTAGGGAAGAACTGTAAAATAAATCTTACAGGTCGACGTCATCAGACAGGTGTGGCAGGAGTGTGGGGAAAAGTAGCTTGCAACACACAAATGATATGTTAAAATAAACCTATTAAATCTTTTAAGGTTCACCATTTTCTGCTTGCTAACCAGGGATAACTGGCAATAGTCGAGGCTCACGGGAAAAGGCAGGCCTAGAATATAATGCAAAAGCACCTCAAAAACTATAGTATTTTTCTGTGTACAAGGCTATATTTTTGCCTCAAATTGTTAGACTAAAGATTGAAGGTCGTCCTATACACAGAAGTAAGCTGAGGAAAGAACTGCGTGGTTGTGAAACTATAATTTTTGGTTGGAAAAGTGGGGGCTGTCTTATACATGGGGGTGACTTATAGATGGAAAAATATGGGTAATTCGAAACTCATGATTTTAAACTATGGTTCCTATTATCCCCAAGGTAATATAGTTGTTCACCATGCTTTATATGGGGATTCTGGGAGTTGTAATTCTAAAATATATTCAGAACAAACGAACAAGCAAACAAAAACACCTGTTCAAAGTGCAGTTGATCGGCCCACAAGGGAGAGCAGGAAAATAACAGGCCTCATTATTTGGATAAAACAACACTATGCTTGCAGCATCCAAGTGTAGTAAACCAGCCTGGTGCCAGAAACTTTCTAAAATGCCTATACAGTATGAGATTAGGTTTGTTGGGCTGTCTAGATCAAAGCATTGCAACCAAAACGATAACTTCTGTTACCACTACTATATGGAAGGCAAAGAAATGAGAAGGCACTTCCAAATGAGCCAGCAGACTTGTTGCTGTGTCTGGTTTGCTTAAACATTAATTAAAACAAAGACAAGTTTGAATTTGTTCTTGATTTCCATTACTCATAATTCCTTATAAATGTTTGCACTTTAAAGATGAAAAAGAAAATACACCCTCTTTAAATTCTGTGGTATGATATTTCAGGACATAGTAAAAATCATCCGGTCCTTAGCAGGTCTAAGAATTAGGTAAATACAACCTCAGATGAACATCAACAGATGGCATATTGGACTGTGCTAAGATTTATGGCATATCTGAAAAACTAAGTACACTATGATTCTATAGTTTGTAGATCACCATTAATAGTAATAGCATGAAGTAATCATTTTCTATATGTCATTAGCAATCTCTTACAAGTAATTTTGGTCCATTCTTCTTTACAATGTTGCTTCAGTTCATTGAGGTTTGAGGGCATTTGCTTATGCGTAGTTCTGTTTACGTCCTGCCACAGCATTAAATTGAATAACTCCGGGTGAGGTCTGGACTTTGACTGGGCCATTGTAACACCTTGATTCTTTTATGTCTGTTAGATAGTCTGGATGTTAATTAGAAATGTATGTAAAATGGAGTGATTTAAGAGGTCATATTAAGAGGACCAGTGGTTCTAAGCAATTTGCTGTTTAAGAGGCCCCACATCATTTTCCATTACTCATAATATGTGTGCTATTCAACTAGGTTTTCAATGACTTTTTGGTTAGGTGTAGCAACTCTCAGCTGGCTGGGTAGCTCAGTGATTTAGGTATCTGGCTGCAGAGCCAGAGAGTAAGAGTTCAATTCTACACAGGCTCTCCTGGGAGTAGAGACGTCTGTGCATCCTTGGGCTGTCAAGTTGCACAGCCCCAGAGTACTCCCAGAAAAAAGGGTAAATACTGTATCAGGAAATGTTTAGTGAATCACTTCTGAGTATTCACTAGCCAGAAAACTCTGGAAAGGGCTAGCATAAGTCAGAATTGGCTGGACAAAAACATGATGATTGTTATAGGACTTTTATCATATGAGTCCAAACTGACATTGAACTCAGAATGTGTGTGGATATTTGAATTAGGCCTTTCGTTCTTCAGTTGGAATTCGTATCCAGCGGCCATGGAACAATGCATAATTGATATTTGTGCCAGTGCTTTCAAATTAGGATATATATACACCTCAAGCAACCAAAAATGCAAAAGCAAAACAAAGAGATTTCAAGAAGTTCAAGTTATTTTTTTCAAAATGCAAAAGGAGGAGGGCAAGGAGGAAGCCCTATTAGAAGCTTCATCTGGTTCCAGACAAATAATGCTCAGATGTTTCCCCTGACCTTGCAATAGCCACATCCTTGCTCACAGTTGTGAATGGTGCACAGGCTATTCTGCAAGAAACTTAAAAGCGGTCAGTCTCTCTTTTCAGTGTGAATTTCTGGCTTATCTGCAGAAGATTTGTCTGCTGCTCTGTTCAAAATGTATGATACCACAGAAATATTTATTTTCCCATTTAACTTTGCCTTCATTTTGCACATGTTTTTAAAGAGCCAACTTCATTAGCTTTCAGTTTTCAGTATGTATTGGTTTCTTCATATGTTTGCTATGTTTGGGTTCTGCTCTCTATATGGATTATAGTTTGAGTTTAGAAATGTTGTCACCAAATCAACAGTTTATGATTCAGACCTTCCTCAAATAATAAAAAGGTCCCTTATCAGGTTTTCTTTTACAATAAAAAGCACATTCATCTGATAGTAAGCATTGTCAAATAGAGCAAGACATAGTTGTAACCCTAGATAGGTCTGATTACTCTGCAAAAGTGTGTTTGGCTTATCAGTACTGATTGAATGCTTCCAAATATATGGGCAGGGAAAAGATGTGTTAAATAATGTGTGTCTCCCAAGAGAGCCATTGTATCAGAGACTGCTGTCAGTTAGAGGCCTTGAAAAGTCAATTCCAATGCTGTAAAAATTAATGAGCTTGTCATCCAGCAAATAGGACTAGAACCAAATTCATTAGTGCAACTTTGTTACTTTGGTGGGTTTTTTCCCCACATTCTACTTCATGCTAACTCTGAGTTTCAAGGAAAATAGTAACATACACTTTGGATAATTTTAAGTTTTATCACTTTGTACAAAAGCCAACAGAATTCATTCTGGGCTTATACTCCTGTGTACTGTATTACAGTAGTGGCATGAGAACTTTCCTGTGACTGACAATATCTTAAAGATGCAAATATGCAGGAAGCTACATGGAGCATTTACACCCCGTTACTCTCCTTAATAGAGCTGCCTAGATGCCTTGAGCACATCTGATCTCGCCTGATGTCAGAAACTAAGCAGGAGCGGCCCTGGCTAGTAATTGGATGGGCGACCACCAGGGAATGCCAGGTGCTGTAGGCGCCTGGAGTAGGAACTGGCAAGACACCCCAGTATTCCTGCCAAGAAAACTCCAGGGACATGGGGTCACGAAGAATTGGTCATGACTGTACGACACAACAACAACTCTCCTTAATGAGCAACAATTGAAATGACATGGATCATTATGACTGAACTTCCTCAAATGTTGTGGCAGCAATTCAGGCCACAGTCATGGAAAGACAATCTTGTAGCACTGCATGAAAGAGCCTCAAATTTGAACAGGTGAGTGTATCTAGAACTTGAGGTATGGCACCTGGACTTCTTTTCTTGAGAGACTAAAACGTTTCGCTACTCATCCATGCAGCTTTGTCAGTCTGAGGAAAGTTAGTGGCGAGTCCTCCATTTTATAGTTCACCTTGATTTCACACACACACTTGTCTGAATAGGCTCATGAGTTGGACAAAGGCCTGAATTGGTTTGTTAGGTGCTCAATAGCCTGAATAGGTTTATAGGTGGACCATCATCTGAATAGGCTCATTAGGTGAGGAGTGTGCAGACCTCTACATTGGAGAAACTAAACAGTCAGTCATTAAAAAGGAAGATGGCCCAGCATAGGAGTGGCAACAGCTCAGGTCCAGAATCAGCAGTGTACCTCCATTTGAAGGACAAAGGGCAGTTATTCAAATATGAAGATGTACATGTATTAGACAGAGAAGAGAGGTGGTTTGAGATAGGGGTCAAGGAAGCTATTCATGTGTGCATTGAAAACCTCTCTTTCAACAGTGGTGGGGGGCTGGTTCAGACACAATCTGTCTGCTACTTATTAAGTGGCCCTTTCATCAATCCCCAAACAAATCAGAAACACTAAACACCTCCACTAGCAAGGCCATAGCTAATGACCCATACTTAATGGGCGTTGGGAAAAGTTGCATAGTTGGGACTTTCACACACCCTAGGCCTTCATCCACCTAACAAGCCTAATAACCTATTCAGGCCTTTGTCCAACTCATGAGCCTATTCAGGCCAGTGTGTGTGTGAAGTTAAAGTTAAAGTGAATTATAAAATGGAGGACTCACCACTAACTTTCCTCAGACTCATGAATCTGCTTGGATGAGTAGCGAAACATTTCAAGCTTTCTAAAAGTTGGAATAGTAACTAAAGAATCATATTTTATGGTGTCTTACTTCATGTAATTGCCACTGATGACTTTGGAGGTTGTGCCCTTCCCCATTCACTATTGCATTTGAATCGCCTTGGAAAGGGTTCAGAGCAGATAGTCACATGGGGATCCTTCATGCAACACTGCAGCAGTCAAGGTAAGATGGAGCTCTACCTGCATAAATTGCAACATATGTACCAGTGCATTCATGTGCTTGGAATGCATGGGCAATGTGGAAGATTGCTGGATATTTTGGCAAGAAATGGAACTGGTCTACTTTGCCCTTCAAAATTCCCTTCATGCATTCTGCTAGTGCATAAAAGGGAGAGTGGTCTTTGCCTTCTACCAAAGAAGCAAGAGGAGTCCTCCTTTTAATTGTGGTGTATTTTCTACTGCATATCAGTCCAGCATGCAAAGAAAGAGATGGTTGGTTGTAGTCAGGGATCAGTCAACATTATTATTGCTCTAGACTTCACTCCTGTTTTAATGTGGTCCCTATAAAATAGTTGTACCCGTGCCTACAGAACTTACATGATAAAAGATCTGCCTATTTGAGTTGGGTAAGCTGTTGGGAAAAATGAATGTAACATATTGCCTAACTGTGAGAGACTATCTATGAACCAGTATAGTAGTTTAAAACCCAAGGACAGGATATTGCCTTACATTTGAGCAGCTCAGTGCTGTGTATTCTGACCAACAGCACTTCCCAAGGGAGTCAGGAAGTTACCTCCATATCTTCCTTTGAAATTGTACAATATATTTTAGAACAGTGCACAATATTCCAGATTTGGCATTCCATGGGTTCACATAATAACAATATACAGTATTAACAGTCTTAGTCTTCTTCCCTTTTCAAATTATGTCCAACGTGAAATTAACCTCTGTAACAACTTTTGCAACACTTTGCATCATTAATTTCATCTACCTTCCTCTCACAATCCCTTTCTGTTGCTTTTGCGCCTAGAATCTGGGGGCTGTTCGGCTGAGCCATAGTTTATTCTACTTCGGTAAAATTTCCTAACAGTGTTAGAAAACCACTCCCTTCCTTAGTATTATCCCGTTAGTAACATGGGATAAGAGTACTGAATTGTGGAAAGCAGCAAAGCATTATGTGTAAAGTGCCTGGGACACTCTGAAGTGAATTGCTGTCCAAACACTAAGAAGTCTCATAGACGTTCCCAGAGAAATTCCAATTTGGCTGAACTTGAAGTTGTTTTCTGAAACATGGAAACTATGAAAGTGCTTTCTGAATCTGTCTTTTGTCATATTTGCTTCCTTTCTCACCCCAGCCAACAGAGCTGTGAATGAGACCATCAGTTTTATGCTTTTTTACCTTTACATATATATATAAACGTCTTCTTAAAGGATATCATTCTAGGGCTTTCTTTTCATAAGCAACAGAAGACATCAAAATCAGTGGCCAATTTAAAATATCTTGGCATTAGCTGGCCCATTTAAAGTGATATAAGAGTAAACAAATGTGCTGCTTTTAGTAAGTTTCTCCTGATCTATCAGCCAAAGAATAATGCATTCCGAATGGTCTTGAAACTAAGCTGTAGACAGGAAGGCTGAGGGAGAGTTCTTATTGTGTGTGACAGAAGCCTTTATACTAGGCACAGGAGGTTTCACCTAGTATTTAAATGTAATTTTACACTGGAACTCATGCTGTAAAATTTTGCGTATATAAAATAGGAGGCAGGCCAACTATGAATAAAGCAGCAGAATGATCTTTCTTTGTTAAGATGGCTGCTTGAGAACAGTGAATGAAGATCACAAGGCAAACAATGATATGGGGAGGATTCCCATTCATTGATAATCTATACACAATCACACCACCACCCTGCACAGATCAACTCCGTAGCAAAAACC
>JAHTLZ010002260.1:0-14907 GCA_023846285.1 Phrynocephalus versicolor
TCATAAAATTAAACCCCAAATAGAACTAAAACCTAACTTGCACTATGGGAGGCCCATTAAAATTAAACCGTTATGTTACAATTGAAATAAAGTTATTAGAAAGTTGTGGCCCAGTTTTAAACCCATAAATTCTGTGTGTTGACTCTTTATTTCAGGGCCTGAGGGGACAAAGAGCATGCAACAGGATAAAGGTATGAGCACAGGCCATTGCAAATGCAAACATTACAGTATATTAAGGAGCCAGATTGTTGAAGCATGCCACTTAATATGTTTCTGGTGTTCATGTGTGTCCTGTATTAAACTGCTTCTCCCATGAGAGCTAAACAGTTTTGTGAAGCTGTTGGCAAGACTGATTTCATGACTACAGAAAACCTATGCTAATGCAACTCTTCCTTAGTTACAGACATAGAAAGGCTCATTATTGAACCATGGTCTGCAAAACTATGCTATCCCTGGAAAGGTATTTGCAGAGAGTAATTCTATATAAAAACCCTAATAAGGATAGATATCTACATGTTTCCTTCTCTTACATTCACTGTCTCCCACATTGCATAATTTGTGAATTTTGGTAAAGTTTGTTTTTAAAAATGTATGGAACCAAATTCTCACCCAAATCTGATAGGGAAAGTCACCAAGAACGTGATGGCTTGGCCACCATTTCTTACCAAGAGTGCATTTGGATGAATTTTATTTCAGGTTGATATGATGGCAACTCTCTCTCTCTCTCTCTCTCTCTCTCTCTCTTTCTTTCAGATGAGTGCATCTTGGCCAACCCTTGCAACAAAGGAAGAAATGGGGAGTAGAAGACTGTATGGAGCAGAATTTTAGCTTTTGAAAAGCAGATGCAATGAGGATTTTCAAATGTTCTGGTCCATTACTCTTATGCACAGGAAACGACTAAAGATAATGATGAAAGCCGAACATTAGTTTCATAGACAAAAAAGATTTTAAAAGTGAATATAGGCCAACTAGCATTGCATTGCTGAATAGAGATGGGCACGACCAGAAAAAAATGACGTTTCGATTTTTCGTTTGTCAGAACGGGTCCGTTTCATTCCGTTTCTGTTTGTTGTGAAATTTTTCAGAATTTTTTTGGTTCGACGTTTTGTTCATCATTTGTCATTTCTACCGCGATTTAGCACGATTTGACTTCCCAGAGCATGGGGGCGTCCCGCAATGACCCAGAGCAGGCGGAAAACACTTTAAACTGGGTGTGTGTGGGTATGCAAGCAAACTGAACTTGGAAAAAAGTAGGAAATAAATGGTATATTTTAAAATAAATCCACACACCCCACTCCCAGTCGACCCTCCCCCTTTATCCAATAGCAGAAAAATCCTCCTCTCCCTGCAAACAGCCAGAGAAGAGAACAAAGCAAAAAAAGAATAACTGCTTCCCTTCGGCAGACAAAGCTGCAGGGAATCAAAACAATACTTTTCTAAATTCAATTCCCTCCCTGCCTGCCTAACTGAAAGCCTACAGCCACCCAGGCTTCCCTCCTCCAATATTCGTCTCTCGGTCATATCGCACCAGAAGCCAAGCCACAGCCCTCCTCCCTCAACCACCACACACTGACTGCGATTTCTGGAAGTTGCCTCGGGTTTTTAGACCCTCTGGCACATCCAGAAGTGCCAGTCAAAACCTGGCCATGCCATTGGTGGAATGGAGCAAAAAAATTGCATGGTCCCATCCCATGCCCAGCCCATTAATGGGCAGGTCTAAAAAAATAAAAATAAAATAAAATCAAAGTGACATTTTATTGCAATAAAAAACCAACTGCCTGCTACTGTTAAAATTCAGGCATTAGAATGAATAAATTTCAACATATTTGTCTTGTGCTTTGGTGTTTTTTGGACCATGATTTAAAAGAAAACTTGCGGTCGCCATTTTGGATTTCCCCCCCCCACTGCATGGCATGGTGAGAGGACGAGGATGACCCCCCCGCCTGGTGGAAGCAGCCCAGGACAGGAGAGGAGGGGGGAAAGGCCAGGAACCCACCCAGAAACCACCCCTCTGGTAGGTGGCAAAGCCTCAGGCAGGCATATTTTGGCCTGCTTTTTCAGCTGGGAATCGTTTTTTTTTTTTAAAGCTTTTTTAAAAACTTTTTTCCTGGGCTTCGCATCGTGCGATGCCACAAACGGAAACGAAAAACCTGACCAAATTTTTCTTTTGTTGGTTCGGGTTCGAGCGGGGCCGGCTTAATTACCGTTACCATTTCCGTTACCTAACAGAACCGAAAAAACGGAAACGGAAACAGAAATTTCGGCATTCCGTGCCCATGTCTATTGCTGAACATAAAAAGCATTGCCCTCCCAAGGCGAAATGAAGAAGTGAAACACAGAGGATGGGTTGAAATTTGGGCCATACTTTATTCCAAAGAAATTTCAAACTATAACTCAAAGAGGGTCCTGACATAGCATAGAATAACAGTTGGGACCAAGAGGTCTCCTGGGACCCCACCAAATACTCCTTGGTGAGTCCACTACCCCTTGGGTACACAAGCCCCACTACTGGTGGATCTTGGCCCAGGAAGGTGTCAAGCCCTGCACACAGAGCACACCCACAAACAGGGTTCAGTTCTTTGCCAAGATCTTTAGTGGAAAGCCAGGCAAGTTCAAGTCCTTTGTTAAAAATCAAGTGCCAGATAAATAACAGAATCCAACTCCCAGCAATTAACAGTCCAAGTCAAAACCAGAATATCTCATGGAAACCAGATGCCAAACCCAAGGGAACAGATCAAGCCGTTGTCCAGGAAGTCAGGAAACAGAGCCAAGGTCACAGACAGGAACGTGGTTGCAAGTTCAAATGACACATTGCTCCCACAGAGAGCTCAAGGTGAGCTTGCCAGCTTTATCCCAAAACAGGGAACACACCCTTACTTCTGGAAAGGCTTCTGCTAGTACTCAAGGCTTCCCGACCTGATTCCCCATCTAGCATCAAAGACCCTTTCCCTAGCTCTTCTGGTAGCATGTCTTTGCAGAATCCTGCTCATGGCCCTTCTTGGAGGTGAAGATATGTTTTCAGCTGAGTCATCAGACCCAGCTGCTTGCTGATTTGAGCTGCAAGGCTCCTCCAGCAGCTCTTCACCATTTAACCCCTCAGATTCAGGTTCTGTGGCAGGCAGGGTCCTGGCAGAAGGAATCCCAGCGCATCCTTCCCCCAACACTGTAATCTCCAGAGTTTACACCCAACTGTAATCTTCACAGTTTTCTGTGTATAGAGTACCCAGAAGTACTTTACTATTCCCTTCTTCTGGCAGCATCCAGGGACTGGAAAGTTTGCCCATGGTCTCAAAATGTGGCTGTACTGGGACACACAGTGGGACACTGAACCCCTGACCTCTGACAGCCAGATACCTAACTTACTGAGCTATCCAGCAAAGTATACCCAATATGGGCAAGGTACTCCACTAAAAGATGTTTCTATGATATCCAAAACAGAGTCTGAGGGACTGAAAGAAATTATTGACATACTTGGGACCTCCTCTAGGCAAACCAAATGTTCTTACATACAGCCTGTAACAAGTTAAATCTTCTATCACGGAGCTATTACATTCCTGGATTTCATTCAAGCTCAGTTTGCAGTATGTAAAAGATGGATTTCTCTAGCCAAAAAAAAAGCAGACCCAGTGAAGCATGAGAACTATCATATTTTAAACTGTTGGTAATCATTCTGAGGGCACTATTAAAGTTTGTCAAAGGCAAATCAATTGCAGTTGTTGAAAAAATATTTGGAAGTGTCAAAAACGCAGGCCTTTTGTTGACCCCGAGAAGATATTTTCCATCTGGCTCCAAGCATAAAAATATCCCAAAGTGTCCTGCATATGAGAAGGTTCACTTGAGTCAATGGCAATGGAACTTTACTACAGGACAGCATAAACCTCCTTCACTGCAGACATTACCCACTAGAAAACACCATCTAAAGTTGGGACAGAATCCCAAGTCATTGAAATGTAATTATGTCTGCTAGAATGTTCCTGTAGAGAATGTGATTCAGAGTAAATGGCACCATTAATGAAATTGGAGCTGGTTTCTCCATCATAATTTGTTTTGCAGTAAGAATAAAAGCTAAAAGTGCTAAAATTAAATGCCTGCAAAAGATTAACCACTGCAATGAAATAAAACACTTGTGTGAACTAAAGTTAATGAAACTGATTAGAGATGGGCACGGAACGAACATTTTTTTTGTTTCCGTTACCATTTGTCGTTTCCGTTACGTAATGAAACGACAAATGAAAATTTTGATGAAAATGAAACGAAACGAACAGAATCATGAAAATTGTGGTTGTTACGTTTCGTTTCCGTTAATGGTGACGCGCAATGAAATGAGCTGTTTTAAATGTTATAAAACGCCCTGGACATCTGTAAAAACGCAGCGATAATTATTTATATTGCCTGATAATACCTACCAGGGGGGTTGGGGTTCTTAAAACGTTTGTTTTTGTCTTCCCCCATCACGATGATTTTTTCTTTTCCCTTTAAAATGGATGTCGCCACCAGCCACAAAATGGAGGCAAGCCATGTGATGGGATCATGTTCAACCAATAGCATGCCAGGTTGCAGACTGGGCGGGCAGGTCTGGCAGCCACAGAGGGCATAAAAAGCTCTGGCAGCCCCCATCCTCCTTGCAGTCTCTGGTGGGGGTTAGGGTGGGATTGCTGTCTCTGCGACTCTAGCTTCAGTCCTGCAGCCTCCCTGTGTGCATGTGTGCTGCGTACCTCTTGGTGAGTACCCTCCCCTGCCCTGCAGTGCAGTCACTCTGCGGCTGCCTTGCACCCTGGGCAACGCCCGTTGCTGCCTTTGCAGCCTCCCTGAGTACCTAGTCTATACTGTGTCTCTGCCAGCATCCTTTTGTTTTAAGTGTTTTCCCTCTGGTCTGGGGCGTTGGGGGATGCCTGTGTACGGAAATGCTTTAAAAATCGCTCAAAAAGCGGGTAGAAACGACAAACGAAAAAACAAAAAACGGTAATGAAATTTTTCCAAAAATTCATGACAAATGGAAACGAACCGAAACAGACCTCTCAAGGACAAACGAAAAACTGAAACACCATTTTTTTGATCCGTGCCCATCTCTAAAACTGATACTTATCAAGAGCATGAAATTGGAGATTGGGGCAACAACAGCACTATCATACTTTGTCTCACTGTAGTTTTAAATTATTTTAAACCTAAATGGATAGCCCAGAAACCTATTGTCTAAACAGAGAGTGGAAGGGCAATCAAGTAAGCAGCTCCATGACTCTATCAGGCCTCTCATCATACTACCAGTTGGGCAGCCAGTCTCACAACCAGTGTGAGAATAGGAATGCAACAGTGAGGCTGCTAGAAGCTGGGGTGGGGCTACCCTTCTGCTTCATGCTTAGACAACAGGAGAATTTTCTATAATATGTCCAAAATCCTGTTGCATAATTATGCCTGTGTTAGCAGCTGTGAAATTCAGGCCAAGGCAGAGTTGTATTAAGGAATGCATGGACAATTGTGCAACTGGTTGCAAAATCAGTAGTGCTATCTTGCATGTGATGCAGACTACTTGGGTGTAATTCCCCACAAACCTCTACAGGAAAAACATTAAGCTCTACCGAGTGCAACTGGATTTCAACCCATATATTGTAAATGTGCTTGGCATGCACCATTTAATAAAAGACAAGAAAAACAATTATAGCTCCCATAGCTGATTTCATAGTGTCTTTCAGAGGTAATGAGATACTTGCTAATAATTACTCCATTTGCAAACAGCTCAGAAGAAAACCCTGCCTATTATCCTCATCTTCCCAAGAATATTGCAGCATGTAGCAGCATGATGATAGAAGGATCTCCAGTGGGGAGTAATGGAGAGGCTAGGGAATCTTCACACTTTGCAATACTGATTTTTAAGGAATAAAAACCAATAACCATATCACCAATGACTCTGGCTTCCCAAGAACAGCGAACAAGGCTATGGTTATTCTGAGAAATATAATAGAAGACAAAGCAGATTTCATTGACACTGCCTTATCCGTTGTAACTGATGTATCACTCAATCTTGTGCAAGACAAGGCCAAATCTACATGTCCCTTTTAATCCTTTTTTCACTCCTGTTGTTTTACATGATATCACCCCCTGTTGTACATTTAAAAAAGACCCTGTTTTGGCAAAAGAGTTTCTCTGCAGCAACATCAAAGTCTGTTTTTACAATAGCATGGCTGAAATCCTGTCATTTAGCAGTTTAAGCCATACTAAGGTAGGCCTATGGTGTCAGCGGTGGGTAAATTGCTAAATCTAATTCTCAGTAAGCTTGAATTGGCTAATTTAATAGAGACTTCCTTACATGTACTAAGTCACAACTAGAGTAGGCCTGTTTGCATCAATGGAACTTAGGGGAAGTTCACCCATTGCTAGCTATTAAAAAGCAAAAGTATTTCAAACTATATGTGAACAAATAGGAAGGTGTGTGCTTTGTAGTCCCACACCTGTGTCATGGTCAGATCACTACCTGTTGTCATTCTCCCTCGCAATGGCGGCCCCTCCTCGCGGGGACCAACGGCCCCTTGTTTGGGCCCGCCCCCGAAGGCTTCTCGATCCGGCTCAGTTTCGGGAAGCCTTTGGGGAGCTCCCTGGTGGGCTAGCTGACGATTCGGCTGAGGCCCTGGCCAACCAATGGTTTGAGTCAGCTGCCGGAGCCGTCGACCGAATCGCCCCCAAGCGTCTCCTCCGGGGCAGAGCTCGAACTTCACCGTGGTTCACGGAGGAGTTAAGAGCGATGAAGCGGGAACGGAGGAGACTGGAGAGCATCTGGAGACAGAGCCGGACGGCGATGAATAAGACCGCTGTTGTGATCCAGACTAGGCGCTACTCGCGAGCGATCAGGGAGGCTCAAAGATCTTATTACTCCCTGAGAATTGGTGAGGCCTCGAACCGCCAGGCAGAGCTCTTCTGGGTGGTCCGGGACCTCACCAATCCTAGTCTGGCTAGGCCTCCTCCTACTGATTTCAGTAGTGAGAACTTTGCGGTCTTTTTTAGATCTAAAATAGAGGCCATCCGTGCCGGCTTTGAATCCAGTAGCACTAGCCCTCCCTCGCCATCCCCAGCCCCCTCACCCCCTCGCTCTCCTCAACTGGTTGAGTTTGGGCCTGTTTCCCCTGGGGAAGCCTCTAGGGCTATTGCCCACTGCCGTCCCGCGACCACCCCCTACGATCCTTGCCCATCTTGGCTCATTAAATCTGCCGGAGGGAGCATGCCCGAGTGGGCCGCTGCCATCGCCACCGCCTCCTTTGACGAGGGGGTTTTTCCCTCCCGCCTGAAGGAGACGGTGGTTAAGCCCATCTTGAAAAAACCGGGATTGGCATCGGACCAATTGGCCAACTACCATCCGATCGCCAATGTTCCCTTCATGGGCAAGGTCATCGAGAGGGTGGCCGCGGTGCAGATTCAATCTTTCTTGGAGGAACAGGGGCGCCTTGATCCTTGCCAGTCCGGCTTCAGGCCTGGCCGGGGTACCGAGACAGCTCTGGTCGCGCTGCAAGATGACCTAATCCGGGCGGCTGACAGGGGTTGCTCTACCCTGTTGGTTCTCCTGGATTTGTCAGCGGCCTTCGATACCGTCGACCATGGTATCCTACTGGACCGGCTCCTGGAGGTGGGGATCGGGGGCACTGTTCGCAGTTGGCTCCGGTCCTTCCTTCAGGGTCGGCTCCAGTATGTGCAGCATGGAGGAGAGTTGTCGGCCCCGTGGACACTCCCTTGTGGGGTTCCGCAGGGCTCGTCTCTCTCCCCCATGCTGTTTAACATCTATGTAAGGCCGCTGGCTGGGGTCATCAGGAGATTTGGGCTGCGTTGTCATCAGTACGCTGATGACACGCAGCTCTATCTCTGTTTTTCCACCTCTGCAGTGGAAGCTGTCCGGTCCCTCGACCAGTGTCTGGAGGCGGTCATGGCTTGGACCAGGGCCAACAGGCTCAAACTCAACCCTGAGAAGACCGAGGTGATGTTCTTCGGGAGTTCCCCGTCTGGGTACGGGGGCCCCCTCCCTAGTTTGGAGGGTGTTTCCCTCCATCTAGCGGAGAGGGTTCGGAATCTGGGCGTGATCCTGGACCCAGCCTTGTCCCTGGATGCCCAGGTGGCAGCTGTGGCCAGGACCGCATTTTTTCATCTTCGCCAGATCGCCCAGATTCGCCCTTACCTGGACGGGGACTCCCTGAGAACAGTGGTCCAGGCGCTGGTGATCTCGAGGCTGGACTACTGTAACGCTCTCTACATGGGGTTGCCCTTGACTCTCCTCCGGCGATTGCAGCGGGTGCAAAATGCAGCGGCCAGACTGGTGGCGGGTGTGCGTCGCTTTGACCATATCACCCCGGTTCTGGCCCGGCTGCATTGGCTACCCGTTGCTTCCCGGATAAGATTCAAGGTCTTGGTTTTAGTTTATAAAACCCTCCATGGCTTGGGACCAGATTACCTGGCAGAGCGGATCGCCCAGCGGTCAACATCGACCCGACCGATTCGGCAGTCGCGGGCGCACTCGCTTCGGGTTCCAACTCCCCGAGAGGCCAGGCGTTCCCTAACTCGGAACCGGGCCTTCTCGGTGGCTGCTCCATCTTTATGGAACAGCCTTCCCAGCGAAGTGCGCTCTGCAGAGTCCCTGCTGGCCTTTCGTAGAGCGTTGAAGACAATCTTATTCCGCGAGGCCTTTGGTGACCTAGTGTAGCCCCCCCCCCCGGTTTTTTTTTTTTTTTTTGCCGCCATCGATTTTCCCAGTAAGGTTCTGTTAAAGTAGCAGTGAGGTTCTGAAACAAAGGGTGCTCCCTTGCTGCTGTTTTCCCCTTATATCTTATCTGTATTGCTGTGTTGTGTAAATTGTATTTTATTTTGCCCTATATTGTACTGCTCTATTTACTGGCTCGTCCAGCTGTGTTAGCCGCCCAGAGTTCCCTTAGGGAAGATAGGCAGGATATAAATCCAACAATAAATAAATAAATAATAAATTAGGGAGCTTTTGAATTCACTCTGAATTACAGAGAGCACATGCTTCTGGTGACATCAGATTAAATGTTTGTTCCAAGGGAACATAAACAGGGATTCAAGCCTCACATGACTAGGAATTGATTTAATGTAATGTCCCTTTAGACCAGCACATATTCTGGACTACTTTAATGTATATTAGCCCTTTGAGGTGACATTTTTCAGATATGTCAATCCATTCCGGAAGAAATGCCAAGCCTGCTTGTGAAAGGTTTAAATTAATCTCTTTATGGAGTTGGCTCTGCTGAGGTTATACAAAATGAGTTTCAATATAATTTGCTTTTGGTACTAAATAAATAAATAAATAAATAAATAAATAAATAAATAAATAAATAAATAAATAATGAAGGCTTCTTAAAATGTTGGCTTTCATACAAGTTTTATTACAGGAACCAGAGTGGTTGAAACAGAAGCTAGGGACAGAATGTTTGGTTATGTTCAGTCGTTAAGAAATTCCCTAGGAGAAGATAAAAATGAGCATCTTCCTAAAGAATGGATAGGATGGATGACAGCACAGCAGACAACAAATTATCCGGCAGTTATCATTCAGGAAATGGTCTGAGAAACCTCTGCAGAGGGCTGTTCTGTATCACTGGAAATGGAAATATAGTATATTGGTTCCAGGTTTGGCCAGTAGCTCAATTGACTGTGTTATTTAGTAAATATTCCCATAATGCTTGCTTACCTGGATAGTCTTTTATTTCAACTTAAAAATACCCAGAAAACTGAATTTAGCTTTGACATGTCATCTTCAAGAGAAAGAAAAGGTTAATGTGAGAGTATTATGAAGAAATCTACAGAACTATATGATATATAAATATAAACTTTATTGTTCATTTAACAACTCTAAGTACCATGTCACAAAACAGAACAAAAATCATACAAAGATCACACACAGAATATTAATAAACTGGCTTACTAAACTAATGACATATTATTAGACATGGGCACGACCAGAAAAAAATGACGTTTTGAGTTTTCGTTTGTCAGAACGGGTCCGTTTCGGGTCATTTCCGTTTGTCACGAAATTTTTCAAAAATTTGTTGTTTCGTCGTTTCGTTTGTCGTTTGTCATTTCCACCGCAATTTAGCGCGATTTGACTTCCCAGAGCATAGGGGCATCCCGCAATAAGGGCTGGCGCTAGGTGTTTTTGCGCCCTAGACAGCGGGCAGGGCAGGGGGGCAGGCGGCAGGGGGTAGGTGCGGGCGGGCAGAGGTGGCAGGGGGCCATGGGTGGGTGGCGACAGCGGCAGGGGCAGGCACGGGTGGGCGGAGGCCACGGGCAGGCGAGTGGGCGGGCAGTGGCGTGGGCCGCAGGCAGGTGGTGGCACAGGCGGGCGAGTGGGCAGTTAGGATATCACTTAGGATAGATGTTCTGTTCTTGGCTTGCACCCCAAATGTGTGTGTGTGTGCAAGCAAATTAAAGTTGGGAAAATAGAAAATAAATGGTAGTATATAATATATTTTCAAAATAAATCCACACCTCCCACTCCCAGTCGAACCTCCCCCTTTATCCAATATCAGAAAAAAATCCTCACAAACTGCCAGAGAAAAAATAAAGAATAAATTGCTATTCCCTTCAGCAGACAAAGCTGCAGGGAATCAAAGAAATTATTTCCTAAATTCAATTCCCTCCCTCCCTGCCTAACTTAAATCCTAAAGCCTCCAGCCTCCCTCCTCAATCTCGATCGGATTACACCAGCACCAGCAGCCAGCCCTCCTCCCTCAACCACATCCATACACCCGACTGCGATTTCTGGAAGGTGCCTCGGCTTTTTATGCCCTCCGAGACATTCAGAAGTGTCAGTCAAAAACCTGGCGATGCCATTGGTGGAATGGTTAAAAAAAATTGCATGGTCCCATCCCATGCGCAGCCCAAATGGACAGGTCTAAAAAAATAAAAAACAAAATAAAATAAAATAAAATCAATACGACGTTTTATTGCTATAAAAAAAAAACCACTGCTGCTACTATTAAAATTCAGGCATTTAAAGTAAATAAATTTCACATGTTTCTGTGGTGATTTGGTGTGTTTTTTGACCACGATTTCAAAAGAAAAATTGTGGTCACCATTTTGGATCCCCCCCACCGCATGGCATGGCGAGAGGACCAGGATGACCCCCCCCCCCCAGCCTGGTGCAAGCAGCCCAGGACAGGAGAAGAGGGGGGGAAAGACGGGGACCTCCCAGAAACCACCCCTCTGGTAGGTGGCAAAGCCTCAGGCAGGCATATTTTCACCTGCTTTTTTGGCCGGGAGTCGGGTTTTTTTTAAAAAACTTTTAAAAACTTTTTCTGTGCTTCGCATTTCTGATCGCCGCGATGCCACAAACGAAAACGAAAAACCCGACCAAATTTTTCTTTTTTCGGTTCGAGTTCGAGTTTGAGTTCTGACGGCTTAATTATCGGAAAAACGGAAACAAAAATGAAAATTTTGCCGAGTTGTGCCCATGTCTACATATTATTAAACTGTCTTACTAAACTGTCTGCATATTATTGTTATGGTTGTTGTTTACTATGTTTCTACCATGCTATGAAGAAATGTTCTTGAAGTCATTTACATAATGAATGATGTACCAAATGCACAAAATATATCATTGGTTTATATACAGTATACTGGCTGCTCCAATACAATGGCTTATTTTGGAATGGGATTACAATGACTTCTTTAAGAGAGGCTGGCTTTTTTTGGGGGGGGGGGGAACTATCAGATATTTAGTCACAACTTCCAAAATGGCAAATGCTACTTTAGGCCGCAGAAGTATAATTTCCATATCTTCTGACGTGTTCACTCCACTCTGTTCAGCACTGGTTAGGCCTCACCTTGAGTAGTGTGTCCAGTTCTGGACACCACACTTTAAGAAGGATGCCAACAAACTGGAGTAAGCTCAGAGGAAGGCAACTAGGATGATCGGGCTAAAGATGGATTTTTTGTTTCAGAAGTGGTCCGCTTCCGAAACTAAACACGGGAGCCCAGATGGCACTGGCACTGCCTAATCATGAGCTATGCAGGGAAATGCATCATACTGCCTCCCTGGCTGATTGGCCAGCACCAGTGAGAAGATTATGTTGGAGGCTTCTTCCTCATTGCAACCCCAGAGCAAGGTAAGGGATTGGCTGATTTCATTCCAGAGGGTTGGTCTGGTTCTGAATGCCAGCTGAGCTCCGGCATTTCATTTCGCAACTAGACCACTTCTGAAAAGAAACACCCATGGAGACTGGAAACTAAGTTGTATGAGGAAAGACTAAAGATGTTTAGCTATATGATAAGAATACTGATGAAAGATTTCATAGAACTTTTCCAGTATTGGAAGTCTTATAGAGGAGTGGCATAATCTGTTTTCAATCACCCTATAGTGCATGATGCGTAATGATGGTCTCACATTAGAAGAAACCAGATCAGGAAAACATGTTAATTATAGAAATGAGCACAAAATGAATTTTTTTGTTTCATTTTTAATTTTTTGTTTCAAACAAAACACAAAATGAATTATTTAAAAAAAAACCCAAAATGAAATGAAATGAAAAAATTCCGTTTGTTTCCTTTTGTTTTTCATTTCTCCCAATCAGGCATGTCTTTAAGGGGTCCCTACCTGATTGGCTGCTGCCACCAATGAGCCCCCATGGGGAGGGCTTTCGAGGCGGTGGGGAGGCCTTCTGGTACCTGGTGCAACCACTTAATAAATCAGAGCTCTATAAGCATAATTTATATCACTTAAGGCTGCGGTCTCACCTGGTTTTGATCCTGATATTCTGAAGGTCCACTTTTCCTCTTCATCCCATCATGTGATTTATTATGTGGGTCAGGAGTTCCCATGTACAAAGCAGGTTTTTATTATTTTAAAGTGCACTTCAGCCCCCTTGGCCAGCAGGTGGTGATAGCATTTGAAATAAATGGACCACTTGGCTGGGGGAATTTTATCAAAGGACACACGAAGGAGCTTCCTTTTTCTCCGGAGTTGCCAGGGAATTTTAAAAAGCAGCGCCGATCAGCCAGTCGGTGCTCTGAGAAAAAAAGAAGAAAGAAACCCGGATCATCTGTTTGGTCCCACGACGTCTGCCTCAGTAAAAGGTGAATTTTTAAGCAAGGCAGAAAATACCCTGCCTCTCCGGTAAGTCAAAGAAACCTCGCTTAAAGGGGCATTACCGGGTTTTCTTTTCTTTTTTAAAAAAAAAGCCTGGTGGCTGTGGGGATGGCATTTTTGGGCACAATTTATTTAGGAATTTAAACTGCTTTTAAAGGGACATGGGACCGGGGCCTAAGAGCATTTACTCATCATTCCCTGAAAATATGCACAGTAGCCTGATTGGTACTCCCCTTCATTTCCCCTCCCTCACTCACTTATTTGCAGTTTAAGATGGACATTTTCAGTTCCTGTTGCACTCAGGTCATGACCAGTGGGCCACCAAGAGGAGAGAAATAGACTGAAATCTTATCAGGAAAAAAATGTGTGTCACAGCAACCATTCAAGAAGTCCTGCCCTGTTTTGTAGATTATTCATCATGTGAGCTGTCAAGCACTTGGTGTGAAATCCATTTGCCTTATGAAATATTTTAAAATATTCTGGCCCTAGTGTTTTGGCTGGCTGCTAGAATCAGCCTCCTATCGAATCAGAAGGTGTTGGTGGTGAGTCTACTTCTTTCTATGTTCTATTGATTCATATGACTATTCCAGGAAGGAATCCAAGTTGGAAACACAAGGGCAACAAAAAAGGCCATATTCTTTTCCCACAATTCTCCAGGGTCTTATTAAGACAAATCACACTGTCCAGCTATGGATATTTGTTTTAACTTTTTCCCAATAGACAAGAATAGCTATTTTTTTCTTTTGTTTCATATTTTCAATGGTGGAATAAGTGACTCAGCAGTCATTGAATTTCTGATTTGTTTTTGTTTGTTTGTTTTGAATTCTAGCCCCCATGATCCTTGTTTTTGCTCATGCTGGGATGATGAAAGTTGTAGAACTAAAAAAATATGTGGAGAGCACCGAATTACGCACCTCTGTTTGATAGATAAAAATGGAACTACTTTAATTCCATGATACAACAATGCTGATTATTAATTTTAGAAACCTGGGTGTAATTATTCATTCTAATGGGATCCCAATAGTTAAAAGGGACTCACAAACTTAACAGGACTTTGTCATGGCAGCATGATTTATATTTGATATTACCTCCGTTTTTCCAATGCTTGGACACTTGGCTGTAGAAAAAAAATCAATGGTAGTATATAATTTTTATGAGTGGGTTTTCTTATTATCTAGTTAAATTCAAAGAGAAGTTAACTCATGCTTGAAACATTATCTTTGCTGCTGAGTAAGCAATACCAGGAGGGGGAGAAAATCATAGGGAATGTAGGGAACAAGTTCTCAAGAATACACATCTACAAATAGAGTACAATTTAACTCTGATTGCTACGAAGGCTCAAGAGTCTGCAGCGATGCTGAATTATTATTACACATTGTGGGGGTTTTATTTGCCTCGCTGAAGTCTATGGAACACAGCTGAGCTCCAAACTGTTTGGCAGGCATTTTTTCCCTTCTCACAAAACTTTTAATACTTGAAATAACATTTTCTCTTTGTTCCATGCATTCCACCACTATGTCCTTCATTATAATGTTGATGTTCATATAAAATCTTCCAGTTTCCTGGATGGTTCATTTATATGAACTGAGATGATTATAGAAACATGTCCCAGATATGGATAGGAACGTCTTTCCATTTGCTTTTCCTCACATTTCTCAAAATGCCAGCAACATTCTCATCCTCCCAGAGTTCTGTATCCTACTGGAAAACTCCGTTTTCCTCCTGCAAAGAATTACATGCATAATTTGATACCTTGTACACATATTAGACAAAGGCCGTCACTTCACGAGGCTCTTCCCTTCGCAGCGTGATTGCCTTCGCTTTGAATGCGAAGG
>JAHTLZ010002261.1:0-16643 GCA_023846285.1 Phrynocephalus versicolor
CCTCCTCCTCCTCCTCCTCCTCCTTCTCCTCCTCCATTTGTATGTATGCTACTGTGACTAGCCCTCACCTAGGCCTGCTACTCTTAAAATATCCTGCCCTTTATCTTCAGATATAAACACATGTGTTTAAGAGCTTTTATAATGAAATATATGAAAAGGTCTATATCACAGCATATCAATTGGTAAAATCAACAGAATTCAACATAAATACATATTAAGTATTAGCCCATGACTAAAATACAACCTTTCTCTCCCAAATACAAATTAACTTCTCCTCCCTCTCCTTCTCTTCATCTTGGCTCCACCTCCAGCAGGTTCTCCTGGACTGGTTCACCTTTTGCATTCTCCCAGCCAATCATCTTATTTCTCCTTTTGCTAGGCAAAATTGACAAATACACACGTAATCTAGTTAAAGAAAATCTCAAGATTTAGGAAAGGATTAATGGTATGTTGTAGAGATTCATGAAGAAGAGGAGGAATGTCAGGGTTAGAAAGACTTGATCATCTATCCACTTTTACTGGAGAGATCTGTCAGAGCTTGACAGAAAAACGTGGAATTGCCTTGTTGCATTTTGGGAGAATAACTAGGGAGAAGGACAGGTGACACTCTGCACATACCTATGGTTCAAAATGCTGTGTCAGGATTGCAACATCTACTGAGATATAAGCAGGCAGGTAATATGCTTCAGTGTATGGTTTTTGGGGAGAAGAAGCAGCATGTCCTTCTGTCAGAATCCTGAACTACTGGACTGGACTGGACTGGACTGGACTGGACTGGACTGGACTGTGACCACAAGATTTTGACTGCTGATGCATGTACAGTAAATACAGTTTGGTGAAGGGAAAATCATCTGCACTGCTACTGGGTTTTGAGGTTCCATCAAGCCTCAAGCCAGCACCTTTCAACAGCTCTGCACACTATGACAAGCTCACAGTGAAGCCTTTCATGCTCTAAACTGCTTTTCTGTGCCATTAAATGCAGTGAACCTCATGCTAAATTTGTTTGATATATATGGCAAATACATTAATTTGATATTAAATATGTTAAATGTAGGCTCCTACCGGGCTTGTCCCGGCTTGGGGCCGCTTTGTCTCCCTGGCCGCCGTAGTTCGGCGCGAAAGAGAAGAGCACGTGATCCCCAGGCTGTGCGGGGATCAAAGCCCTTAAAAGGGAAGCCCGCGCTCCAACCCTCCTCTTTCGCGTCGAGCTGCACGTCGGAGGAGGACTCCGGAGTACCTCCGGCAACCTTGGAGGTGTCTTGGGGCTCGCGCTTCAGCCGAGCCCTGGGTGACGGCGGGTTTCGCCGGGGTGGTTGTTGGGAGGGTCTCTGGGGACCTGCTGGCCTGTTCGCCGCACCCCCCCTCACTGCCGTCGCCCATCCCGACCCGTCTTAAGACTGTTTCTTACCCGTGTGTCGGGTGCTCTTGTTTTTAAAAACCAAAAGAGAGAGAGAGAGAAAGAGAACACGCACGCACACACGGTCAGACGTTCGGGGCTGGGGCTGGGGCTGACTGCCAGCGTCCGCCAGGAGAGTGGGGCGACTGCCCGCTCTCCCCTTTCCAGCGGACGCACGGCTGCTTCGCGCGCCCGCCCACGCAAGCCCGGTTGCCGCCTGGGCTCCTTGCCAGCCCTTTGTTGGGCGTGCGCGCCCGTGTGGGGTCGAGCCTTGCCCGGCGGCGGCTGTCCGATTTCCCGGCCCCGCTTAGGGGCCTTGCCTGGGCCTTTGGGCTCCCTGGGTGCCCGTTGCGCCCTGCTTGTCCTCGGCGCCGGCAGCAAGGGATAGTGGGCGTGCGCCCGCTCGTCCGCGTTGTGTGCGGCAGCCCCGTTCCCTTAGCGAGGAGCTCCACTCGGTCCCTGCCTTGTGTCGGGGCCTTGCTCGAGCCTTAGGAGCCTTAGAGCGCCCTTTGGAACCTGCTTGCTAGCAGGGCTTGTGCGGCTCCGTTTTAAAAAAAAATAGACTAAATAAATAAACAAATAAATAAATAATAAAATGATAAAAACATATTAATATGACTACTACTAATAATAATTGTTATAACTATAATTATAATTATATAATAAAGAAAGAGAAATAACTAATATAATATATAAATAACTAATATAAAATATAAAAAAGCCCCCCCCTTCTTGCGTTGGGGGGCGTCTTCCAGGTTTCTTGGTCTTTAGGCCAGGGAGGTAGCTACCTTTCCCGGGTCTGGTGGCTTCAGCGTGGTGCCACCTATCCTGCCCTACTCCACGTTAAACATGGATTGCACATCCTGTGGCCAAAGGGGGTGATCCCCATCAGTAAACCGGGCCTTTGCCCTTGCATTTAATGCACTGTGTTATTGGTCCGTATTTTCTGGCAGATGCGTTTCTGCCATTTGGGCAGTTGACGACCCGTCAGGGGTCATACGAACATAGGAAGAGCCATGCTGGATCATTGCCAAGGTCCTATCTAGTCCAGCTCCCTGTATCTCACAGTGGCCCACCAGGTGCCTATGGGAGCACACGACACTGGTTCTCTGTCACCTGCAAGGGGATAGAAGGGGTATAGGGGATTGCTTATCCCGTGACCAAAAAGGGGGATCCCCATCAGTAAACCGGGCCTTTGACCTTGTATTTAAGGCACCGCGTTATTGGTTCATACCTAAGAACATAAGAAGAGCCATGCTGGATCAGGCCGACGGCCTATCTAGTCCAGCTTCCTGTATCACAGTGGCCCCACCAGATGTGTCGGGGAGCACATGAGATTGGATATCTGTTTCCTGATACCACTCCCCTGCATCTGGCCCTTGAAGTACCTTGGGTTTTAAGCCCAGAGATGACACAGCTCCATCTTGATTTGTAACCTGTGATGGACTTTTCCTCCAGGAATCTGTCCAATCTCCCTCTTGAAGGCATCCAGGCCAGATGCCATCACCACCACCTGTGGCAGGGAGTTCCACAGACTAACAACGTGTTGGGTGAAATATTTTCTTTTGTCAGTTCTTACTTTCCCAGCCCTCAATTTGAGCGTGTCTCCCATTTCTGGTATTTGTGAGAAGGAGAAGAGCTTCCCTCTATCCATTTTACTCATGCCCTGCATTATTTTGTACGTCTCAACCATACCCCCCCTTTTTCCAGACTAAAGAGCCCCACAATTTTAACCTTATAAGGGAGGTCCTCCAGCCCAGTATTCAATTTAGTGGCTCTCTTTTGCACCTTTCCCAGTTCCACTATATCCTCCTTTTGGGACGTATTCCGGTTGGTGCGCTGTGTGAGAAGCAGTCCTGTGCGTATGCTGGGGGAATTCTCCGTTCAGAGTAGCACCTATAGGCGCACAGCTATCACTGCTTCCGACTTCTGACTAGAGATGGGCACGACTTAGCGGTATTTCCGTTTCCGTTTCCGTTACTCGTTTCCGTTACTCTACGGAAACGGAAACGGGAATTACTCCGCCAGACTTCGAGCTCGAACCGACGAACGAACAATTTGGTCTGATTTGTCGTGCTCGTTACTTGCATCGCGCGATCGCGCGCGATGCCAAGCGGCACAGAAAAAAAAGTTTTTAAAAGTTAAAAAGCCCGGTTCCCGGCCAAAAAGCAGGCGGAAATATGCCTGCCGTGCCTCAGGGCACCTACCAGAGGGGTGGTTTCTGGAGGTCCCCGCCCGGCCTCCCCCCCTCCTCCGTCCTGGGATGCTCTGGTGTGGTGGTGGGACTCGCCCGCCGCAAAAAGCCCAGTCTCGCCGCCGGCCGCCAAAGCGCAACCAAGCGGCACGGGCGGCACAGGAAAAAACTTTTTTAAACTCTCCCCCGGGTCTCCCCCCCACCCATTCCCGGGCCAAAAAGCAGGCGGAAAATGCCCGCTTGACTAAGGGCACTCACTCAGTAGGGCACCTACCGGAGGGGGGGTTTCTGGTCTGGAGGGGGGTGTCCCGGCTTCCCCCCCTCCGTCCTGGGCTGCTCTGGTCTGGTGGGACTCGCCGCAGGCTCGCAAAAAGCCCACTCTCGCCGAGACGCCGACGGCCGCCGCAAACGCAAGCGGCACGGACGGCGCAGGAAAAAACTTTTAAACTCTCCCCCCACCCATTCCCGGGCCAAAAAGCAGGCGGAAAATGCCTGTTTGACTAAGGGCACTCACTCACTAGGGCACCTACTGGAGGGGGGGTTTCTGGTCTGGAGGGGGGGTCCCGCCTCCCCCCGTCCTGGGCAGCCGGACTCGAGTCGCCTCGTCGCCATGCCATGCGGTGCGGGCGGGGGATCGAAAATGGGGCGGCGAATGCAATATTGTTTTTGAAATCGTGGTCCAAAAACACACAAGCACAACAGAAACACGCGGAAATGTATGAACTGCCAGATTTTTCACAGTAGCAGTGGGTTTTTTCTTGCAACAAAATGTCTCTCCTCTCCTCCTGTGTCCTCCATTGATTTTATTTTATTTTATTTTTTTTACACCTGCGCAGTGTGCAATGATGGGCTGGCCCAGTGGCCTGGCCAGCCATGTGGGAGGGGACGACCATGCAAATTTTTGGAGCCATCTCACCAATCGCATGGCCACTTGGCCACTGAGACTTCTGGGATGTGCCAAAAAGCCCCCTAAAACTTGCCCTAGTCCCCTAACCCGCTAACCCTAATCCTTGACTCCTTACCCATACGTCACAGACTGTCTTCTTAGTGGGTCAGAGAGGCACCCAGAGGTGCAACCCAATAGCCCACCGTAACCTTACCCGTCATTAGCCTAACCCTAGCCCTTGCACTAACCCACCTTAGCCCATAGCCAGATCTACTTGCATTGCACTACACACGCAAGTACGATTCCCTTCTTTGTGGGACATGGCAGGTGCGACACACTCGTACCAGGGGATCAGGTACTTGAGCTGGTCTCTGCCTGCAAATGGTATGCATATCCATATGGTTATGCATGCCATTTTGCAGCAGCAGCAGGTGAGGAGGGGAGACCCCCATGTTGAGGGGTCTCTTGGAGCCTGCTGCTGCTGTCCCTTCCTAGTGGGTGAGGATAGGAGGCACCCACGGGTGCCTCCAGGAGCCCACTTTCCCTTTATAGCGGGCCAGAGGAGGCACCCACCCCACAGAGGTGCCTCCAGGAGCCCGCTACCCCCCCCAAAAAAACAGTATAACGATAACGAAAAAATGAAAAAATGAACCGACTAATTTTTGCGAAGTTTCGCAAAAAACGGAAACGAGCCGACACGGGCTGCCTCCGACACACGACAACTCGAAAACGTCATTTTCCCGAGTCGTGCCCATCTCTAGTTGGCAGCCTATTTTCTGATGGTATTGATTGGAGGCACACAAAGTAAGCCTCTGGGAGCAGCTGGAAGTCTTTCTGCTTCATCTCTGTGCTGTTTTGTTTTAGTTACTCAAATAAATGAAACAGGATTATATTCTGATTTCAATCTAGTCTTTCTGGGTGTAAGGGAACTCTCTGTTTTCACAGACAGATCACTATCTAGTGAGGTCTAGATTTATAGGAAATCTAATTATAACGGCTGAAGGACAAATTAGGATGGTCTACTCTAGGAGACAAATGAGTCCAAGAGGTTATCTAACAGCTCTTGCAGAGATTCCTGTTGGCTCAGCACACGATCCTGTCAAAACCTTGTGTGACCTCTGAAATGGAGGTCAGCTGTCACTTCCCACAGAGTAGAGCGAAACAAGCAACTTTGTTGACAAGGGATCTGGCAGTGATGAAACAAGTGGGATGAAGACTGATTCCTAATGAACATGGACCAGAGCTCATTTTGAAGGCCTATTCTCTGGCAGTGGCTTCAGTGAGGAAAATATTATTTTCTGCTGCCATTGTGTCAACACAGAGTTGACTAGCAGAGTTGTTTAAAGTGACTATGGGCTTAATACATGCCACAACAAAAGAACAAGGTGATGACCACTCAACAATTCACTGTGAGGAACGTGCATGACACTTTACAAGCAAAGTTGCTCAGATCTACTCTGACTTGGATTTTTTAACTGATACCAGTACCGTGGATGCAGTTCTGATCCTTGCTTGTTCCATGATAATGGATGCATTTCAGTTGGTGCCATCGAATGATATAGACAGGGTGTTGGAGAGATGAATGCCACCTCATGTATTCTAGACCCTTACCCTTCCTGGCTTATAAAAGCAGCGAGAGAGAGAATGGCTGAGTGGGTAAGGGTGAATGTGGCAAATGCTTCTTTTAAGCAAGGTAAGACCCCAACATTTACAAAGGAAGCAGTAATAACAACATTGCTGACAATGCCATACCTGGATCCTACTTTACTGGACAACTACGAGGCAGTCTCAGATATTCAGTTTCTAGACAATGTACTAGAGCACATGGTAATTTCTCAGCACCAAGGATTTCTAGAGAAAATGGATTATCTAGGCCTATTTCAACGTGGTTTCGGACCTGAGACAGTTTTGGTCACCTTGGTGGATGCCCTACTTTTGGAACTTTTGATTTTGTGGGACCTCTCAGCAGTTTTTGCTGTTAAAGACCATAGTGTCCCTCTGGACCATCTCTCTGGAATGGGTCTTGGAGCCACTGTTTTAAAGCAGTGTTCTGCTTATATACTGCCCCATACCACTTCAAGTAGTATCTGGGCGGTTTACATTTTTAATTACAGCATGCAGGCTAAGCATTGCCCAGCCAGCAAGCTGGGTACTCATTTTACCAACCTCGGAGGAATGGAAGGCTGAATCAACCACGAGCCTGCTATCTGGGATTAAAGCCCAGGTCATGAGCACAGTTTTACCTGCAGTACAGGCATTTAACCACTGTGCCATGAGGCTCCTTTTACAGTGCCTCTGGTCCTTCTTGGAAGCAAGAACTCAGAAGGTGGTGCTGGAGAACACCTGTTTGACACCCTGGCCATTGGCCTGTGGTCCCTCAGATTTCTGATTTGTTCCTCTTACTTTAAAAATCTACATAAACATCTACATAAAACCACTGGGAGAGGTCATTGGGAGTTTTCAGATTTTCTCTCTCTCTCCTTTCCATCCAACTCCAAAGAAGCTTGGTTTTAAGCCAGTGTCTGATATCAGTAATAAGCTGAATGAGAGCAAACAACCTGAAACTTGGTGAAGGAATATGGATTCCATCTGTGCTGGATGGGGTTACACTTCCCCTGAAAACTCAGGTAGGTGTAATCTTGGATTCATCCCTAAAACTAGATGCCCAGGTTTCGATGGTAGCTAGGAGTGTTTTTGCACAGTTAAAACTGGTGCACCAACTGGGCGCATTCCTTCAGATGTTTGATCTGGCTACAGTGATGCCTGCCTTAGTTACACTCTGCTCAGATTAATGTAATATGCTCTACATGAAGCTGAGTTTGAAGACAGTTTGGAAATTTCAACAGGTTCAAAATGTAGCAGCTAGACTACTGAATGGGGTCATTCATAGGGAATCATATAATGCCCCTACTACAACAACTGCACTGACTACTAGTTTGTTTCTGGGTCCTATTCAAAGCACTGTTCATTATCTACATGCCCCTATACAGCTTTGTGGGCTACCTGATGGGCCACAATACCTCATATGAGTCTTCTCAGTACTTGATATTGTTGTTAGAGAGCCATTTCCTAGTTAAGACAGTTTTAATGTTTTAATCATTTAACTATTTCAAAGAGTATTATAGTTTAATATTTTTACTTTATAACTTACTGTTTTTAATTTTATTCATTCTAATCTTGTGAATCATCTTCAATCCACTTCTCAGGAGAAAAGTAGACTATAATGAGACATTTTAAAAAAAGGTGATTTCTAGTAAAGATACCAGTAATTCTGAATGAGGAAAAATTGTTAAATGATTTTTGTTTGTATGTATGTTTCCATCAGAAGCAGCAAATGTATCTGAAAACTGTTAGCTTGACATATAAACAGATATGAACTCCAGTACCTCATAATTAATCCATATTCTGCCTGTTTTCTAGTCTATGCATAATTAAACATGGCAGTTGTGTTTACAAGGGCAAGACCATCCCTAAAATTAGTATTATGATGCCTTTTATTGCTTGGTCCTTCTGTGTGTAGTTTATCCATTTATACCCTTTGCTCCATGCCACAAAATTCAATCTCTCATGCCAGTAAAGCTCAGTGTGTGTGTGTGTGTGTGGTGTGTGTGTGTGTAGCAGGAATGTGATGGGATTCTAAGTAGACCAGTGTTTATGGATAAATCGGTATGTGTTCAGTTTTCAATCAGAGTGCGTATGCTCAAACACTTCAGGATTCAGTAATGCATGAAGATGGTCATTTCTTAAGATTTCTACACCAATTAATAAACATAATAGGCAGGTGAAAAGAAGTTCTTCAGTGCCAGCAGAGTTAAGGCAGCAACATGGATCAGAAGACAAATGCTTTCTGCTCAGAATTTCTACGACCATGGTCCTCCTGGTGGAAACAGTGGAGCAACTGGGACTCAGAAGTGGGGTAAATGTTACTGCAGTAGAGATGAGCATGAAGTGGAAAAAGAGCATTTTGTTTTGTTTTGTTTCTTAAGTAGTTTTGTTTTGTTTCATTACTAATAAATTTTTAAAGTAGTTTGGTAATGAAATGAAATGAAATGCTCCCCTGGGTCCGAGAGGCACCAAAATCACTGGGGAGCTGTTTTGGACTCTTTCCTGTAAGCCCTAGAAATTTGGAGAGGTTTGAGAGGGTCAGGGGGCTGAGTTATTAAGCTCCAAAGGGGGTCCCGGTAGTTAAATGAAAGAGTGTGTAGGCCATGCCTCAGCACTTTAGGGGTTAATTAAGCAGTTTAGCCTCTATTTTGTAGTTTGCACCATACATAATGCACTCAAATATAAGCATCAGAGCCATGTATTGGCATAGGAATAGCAGGCTAGCTGCTTTGGACTCTTTCTTGTAAGCCCCAGAAATTTGGAAAGGTTTGGGGGTCAGGGCGGAGTTATTAAGCTCCAAAGGGGGTACCCCCAGGAAATAAATCTTTCTAATTGCTTGAATCGTGATTTGGAAGCCAGGCCAGGGGAGTGCTAACTGCTCACCCTTGGGGAGGCTATTGTGGTTTCCGGATTCAATTAGAACGATTTGCCCCTAGGGGCACCCCCTCTGGAGCTTAATAACTCAGCCCCCTGATCCCCAAACCTTTCCAAATTTTGGGGGCTTACAGGGAAGGGTTTGAGCTCCCCTGCCATTGATTTCTCTAGGATGAATTGTTTTATTTCTAGAGGGGGGAAATGGCATTTTGTATCATTTTATGGCAAAACATGTCCTAGAGTTTTGTTATGTAACGAAGTAATTTGTTGTATAATGAAATGATGAAACAGCATTTCATTTCTCTTTCATGCCCATCTCTGTACACCAGTCATGGAGAAACAGATGGCAGCAACAGCACCTGAACCTGAGCCTCAAGCATTGGCCAGATTTGCAAAGATATACACCAAGCCATTGTCAGCATCTAGTCCAGCAGTAGCTCAGGTTCAGATGAATCATTAAAGTGAAGGTCTTGGGTCAAGAAAGATAAGGTGGAAAAATCTTGAAAGAAAAACTCTTGGCAAGAAAGATCAGAGCTCAAGGTCATTTGAGTTCTCTGATTCCAACAGGAACAATGTTACAGGGGATTATTGGACAGCAGGGGCAAAGGTTCCAGCTGGTTCAAAACTGGATCCAAAAAAAGAAAAGAAAATGGGAGGGAAGATAAATGACAGGAAGTTCTGAGAGAGATATGAATGGATTGAATCCCAGCTTCAGCTATGGTACTGTATAAAGAGAATCCTCTGGAATCCACCTTTCTAAAAAAAAGGTTAGGGAGAAAATTTTGCACTTTTTGTAGACGTTTTTGCATTACTGCACCCAGAGATGGAAGAAGGAAAGAGATACTGTGCAGATGCTAAGGAAGGGAACAAAGGATCTCAGATGAAGGTGTAAAGGTCATATATGATTGGCTTGCAGGGTACATGGTATATATGGAGATGGTACAGGCCGCATATCTGGAGTGGGGTTTGTATTTGTCCAGCCACCTAGCCAATGCCTTGTAAGCCAGATCCTTAGCTGGGGTGACTGCAACCTTTTCTTCTGATAAGACATTTAATTTGACATCCACAATAATAGTACCAGATGAGATCAGGTACTTGTGGGGCCACAAATTAGGGAAAAGATTAATTTCAGGAAAGGGTCTAGATGGTGTAACCGGGAGACTAGTTCCTTTTGGGAAACCAACCAAGAAAAGTGAGGTGGAGTCTGGTGCAAGTTCTAATACAACTATAGCTTGTTTGCACATCCAAAATGTCTCTCCATTTTCTTGCATTTTATGTTTCACAGCAGGTTATACAATTCCGTTACGTGTCCACGTGACAAGAGTTCAGATGTTCACATGGCAGTCTCACAATTTTGAACAGGAAATCATCCACCATGGTCCAATCACACCTATCATGCTTCATACCGGCTTCACAGATGTCATTTCCTTTTACCTCTGCCCCACCCTTTAAAAATGAGTATGGAGACACTGATTTGTTAATGAAATGTGACTACCAAGCACAGATTTTAGATGTTAGTGCCTTCTCTCCTGATAAGTGGTTGTAAAGAGGGGAGGGAGGGAGCCAGCTGGACACTGCACTGCCCTTCATGATGTAGGACCAGTAGAGTCAGGAGTTTCAAAATGTATTGTTCTCTATTTTCTATTTTCTCTGATTTACCTGATGTAGTCTGTGAACATCAATGGGGTCAATAATTTCTTGGTGATTTTGCAATTTCCTCCAATAAAAATCCTATGAAATCAAGAGGATCATGTATTGATTTCATAGATCCTCCTTTTACTTTCTTCCCACTATACCTTTGAACACAAGTCATCCATTAACATAAGGAGAAATCAACACACTGCTTGATAAATGTAAAAGAAGAATAATGGAGGTGAAAAACTTTGCAGCCTCTAAAATGGGAAGGGTGTAATGGCAACATACAAAGAAATATTCAAGGGCTGTGGGTTTACACAGAGGCCAAAACCAAAAGTAGTGCAGGTAGAATGTGGAATTTGGCTGGTAGGATTTGCTGCAGATTCAGCACACTTTGGGGAAGAAATATGAGTTAGAACGTGCATTGTTTGAATCCCCCAAAACAAACTACGATCAATGAGGTAAACTGGAGAAACATTTTGCATGTGTGAACATAGCCTGTGATGGTTGCTTCACACCCCACCTGTACCTCTCTTACCCACACACCTCCAAGCACTTTCTGGGAGACATGCTTCAACCATTGCCAGAAGAAAGAAGGATGGAGGCCCAGGAGCTAGCACAGGAGGTACCAAGTGATGGGACTAGGGGTGGAATCATTTGGCCCTCAAGCCTATTTCCATTTCAATTTTCAAGCATCTTCCTGAAGACCATCCAGTTAAGCGGATGGAGGGATTATCCCGACATTTCCAGATATATTACCAGAGTGAATGGGTAGTGGTACACTGGCAATCTGGATGTGGTGTTCACCCTGATCCATGAATATTTTATTTTGAATGCTGGGGGATCTTATTTTGCATGCTCTAATAGGAGTTGTCATGGGCAGAGTCATCAGTTATATATCCCTGTGCGAGCATTCAGAGAGCCAGATAGGGCCTGGCAGATGTAAAGAGAGGGTGTAGAGTTAGGAACTGATAGAGATTATAGGGACTTGTCATTTGAAAGATATGAAGTAGTTTAACATGAAGAGTATGTTACATGTTCCATATAAAAATTGTAGCTTAAGTCAGTTACCAAAAACCATGAACATCTTTATTCTTTGTACTACATTAAACCATTCTTATTTGTTTTGAAAGAAAAGACTGTGATATTTCAAATACCACACTTGGTCTGAAAAATAAGTAAGTTATATGGTGACAGCAGAATACACGTGCACGGGACACTGGCATTCACAAAAGCATTCCCTAGTGTGGAAGAAGTCAAGACCAATAAGGAGAGAGCTGCTGCCATGATTGCTGGACCTTTCAACTTCAAACTTTTGTAGGGCTCAGTATTAAATAAAAAGCTTTAGCAAGTTAACTTGATATGTTTTGATGGAGGGCAGTGATGAGCGTAGCATGGGTCCTCTCTCATGGATCTGAAATCAAGTGATAAATGCACACTTTCACAGAATAAAATTAGCCTTATCAAGCAGCATCTTGTGAACTGTGCAAAAACAATCCTTGATAATTTTTCTGCACTGTCCAAAGATAGAGGTACATCCCTGATGAAGTGGATTTTATTCTACAAAAGCTCATGTTGATTGCTTGATTTTTAATGGTCCTGCAGATGAATTTTGATATGGTTAGAAACAATTATCTGATTTTATTCTGGAATTAACCCTAATTGGAATAAATGCCTACTGTGATGAACACAAGCCTCTGATTGTTCCTAAAGGTGTACAAAGTTTACAGGGCTCTTAGGGCAATACTCAGGTATCAAAATTTTTGACCTGACTAGCAGGCAAAAAACTTACTTTCAAGAAAGTCTTTTAAAACACAAACTGCTGCAGAGGAATGGATTTTAATCAGATAATTGTACTTCTTAAATATTTGTTTTTAATTGGTTTCAACTGGATTTTATCTCTTGCTTTTTAATAATTAATATCTTCACTTGTTTTTTGAACAATATGATCTTATATTTGTGATTTTTTTTAATGCATGTGCCTTTTTATACTCTACAACTCATCTCTATGAGTAAAGAGGCAGCGTGATGATGAATTAAATAAATGAAATGAATATAGAAAGAATAAGAGGACAATGGACAGTGGGATAACGACTCATAGCCTTTTGCTCGGGTACATATAAAGAGCCATCACCGCCCTGACCCAAATAAAGCTCCAAACATTCAGTCTCAAGCCGAAATACACAGTCTCAATCTCTCTTGTCTCTTCTGCCAGTCTCAAGCAAAACAGCCTTGTTTACTCACTCCCCGGTTAGTTGAGTGCAAGTATTCACTTTATTTCTAACTTTTGGGTAGAGGAAAGACATGTAGTGGTGCCCAATCTTGTAGTTTTATTATGATGTTTTGTTTAATTTGTCATTACTGTTATTGTTTTCATTTTGTTGTAAACTGCCCGGAGTTCCTCCGGAAGACGAGCAGTAAATAAGTAAATAAATAAATAAATAAATAAATAATATCTGATGACAACCTACACCTATGGTGAGGCATTTTTAGCCCCACCATGGCATTGCATAGCCTGTGTAGGAAAACCATCCTTGGTGCAATGACCTTGCACGCAAAATTTAAATGTCCTACCAAAACCTGTAATTCCTTTAAGGTGACCCTTTTCTGCCCTAACATCAGTGATATCCTATTCTGGAGGGGGTGGTGGTGATTTCCCACTTGAAACAAATTAATCTGTTTCCAATGCATTTTATGGGAAACCCCATTTCAAGTTACAAAAATTTAGAGTTAAGAAAATGCATTTGGGATGGATTAATTTCATAATTGGCTGGACCACTGTAATGGAAAGCTATCCCTTGGTAATACCTTTTTACCAAGGTTCTTCAAGCCTGTCAAATAAGTCCAAATCCCAAACAAGCACTTCTATTTTCCCCCTTGCACTTTGTTTTACTGCCACTGAGCCTGCTTAATCTTACTGGGTTGGATTTGGTGTGTTCACCACCTATTATTTTTCTTCTCAAAGGTTATTTTGCATCTCTGAACATTTTGAGGGTTATCTAAGCTTTTTTCAAGAAATCCCAACCACCCTTTTGTTACATGGGAGGTGCCATCTTGGTTACATCTGGGTTGGCAAACACTTCTGAATTTTACAAGTGAAGAAGAGGATGAGGATGATGACAATGGTGTCGTATCATGTGTCTGTTTCTTTTATAGGGAAAATGATTTTTAAAAGGCAGCAGATAGCCCTGTCCTAAGGGTCCTGGATGTAAAAGAAGGCGATAGGAACCAGGAGACCTCAGGAAGCAAGGGAGGGGAAGTACACATAGAGATAACAAGTGACTAGGAAATGAGAGAGAAATAAGGATAAGGCACTCAAATACTCAGCTTTGGCAATAATGTGGATAAAGCAATTAAAACACTAATTTGGAAAATACGGGTTTTCGAAAGAGATCTGATGGAAGGAATAGTGGTGACACCTGCCAGTTATTATGAAATATTCCCTTTAATCTCAGATGCTGGCCAAAATGTTCTTTATTCTAGTAGCGACAGATATTTGTAATAACAAATAGGAAGAAAGCCATCTGTTCCTATCTAGAAATATTGTGATGTTGCTTAAGAACAGAATTTTAGCCCTTTTTGAAGGTGAAGGTTGGATGAAATAATGTGCAGCACAAGAGCCAATGGGTTTATTTAGCAACTTACACAGGCACCCAATAGCTGGAACAGAGTATATCATGACTCACAAGTCTCAGCAAGAAGTCCAAACACCCACTGGGTTTTACTGATTGATTTTTAAATTGTTGTAAGCCATCCTTAGCACAGCTCTGTAACAGAAATGAAGAACAAAATTTCTGTAGATACAATCCTTAGAAAGGGAATAGCAAAATTGTTTTTCCAATTACTACAGCAAGAACAAGCAATCAAACTTTCCTTATAAATTCAAAATATAATACAGACAGAAAAGCAGGGAAAGCAAGAAATGGAAGGGAGAACCAAAGGAGTGCTGAGGGCTTTTAACAGGCAACACAAAGTTGACAATCTACACCTATGTGACATAACTTGTACTGGAATTTACCTGACAACAAGGAAGATGGCTGATTGGACAATGCTATGCAGGTGGAGAGCCAATCAAGACTCATCAGAGCCTCTTGGTTAAGTCCAGTTAGTTAAGAGACTGGTTGAGAAAGAGAGGTGGAGATAGCAAGAAAGATGTTGTTGAGGGAATGAACATTGCTAAAGAACTGACTGTAACTAATTATAGGAAGAGTTGGTTTCCATATATAGGAGTGTATAATGAAATAATGCTATAATTCAAAACTTCAGACTGTGCCATGTAACCATAAAGCTTTAATAAAGAACCCACTTGATAGTTTCACACTAAACTGTTCACATGTAGAATGATATACTGATTGAGATAATAAAGAGGAAAAGGGCTGTATGCATGGTGATCATAACTTATGGAAGCCATTATAGTAAAATATTAAGAAAATAACTTCATGAGGTTCTCTGAGAACTGCCACAGAACTATCCAGCGGTTAACTGCCATTTACCACAATATATGTAACCTGGATGTTGTAGGAAGCAAAACTGACAGATTCACCAATCCCTATTAAAGATGGGCACGACTAGGAAAAATGACGTTTCGATTTTTCGTTTGTCGGAACGGGTCCGTTTCGGTCTGTTTCCGTTTGTCGTGAAATGTTTCAAATGTTTTCGTTTCGCCGTTTCGTTTGTCGTTTGTCATTTTTACCACGATTTAGCGCGATTTGACTTCCCAGAGAGCATGGGGGCGTCCCACAATGACCCAGAGCAGGCAGAAAACACTTTAAACTGATGAATAATGTATCAGTATAACACTGCATCCTATATGCAATAAGGCAAACAAAGTGGGCAGCAGAATGCAATATTCTCTTTTTCTCTTGTTCAACTGCTGAGACTGAACCGGCCACACCACTTGGTCTGGCTGCCTGTTACACTTTTTGTTTTGTTTTGTTTTGAAGCCTTTATCCATCCCATTTCCCCTCCACCTCTCAGAGGCAGCAGGAGACACAGTATTCCATTCCTCTCCAAATCTGGATGAGGGTCTCTCCTCTCAATGTCCCCTCCCCATCTCCAATGTCACTCACTCCTTGTAAAGCCAAGCAAATGCAACCCTGGTCAACTAGCGGTCAGAGATTCAGTCTGGTAGACAGATGCTTTCCCCTCCCCACTCATCTGGATGAGTGCCCCTCCTCTCACTTTCTCCCCTAATTTCCAAACCCAATAAAGTTCCCCTCCTCTGAGGGAATCATCGCCAGATGGAGTATCCCAAGGAGCTGACAGTGACAGCTGACAGGAGCCAATGGAGGCCCTCCAGAAAACCCTGGAGGTCAGTCCACCACTCTTTGTGTGGGCAGCTGTGTTTGATTTCCAAATGCCAAACAGGGCTCAGTGACCACGTTCTCCCCCAACGCAGGAGACTGAGCTTCTCCAACCCAGGAGGCAGAGTCCGCCCAGGGAAGCCACGAAGCCAGAGTGCCAGGGAAGGGATTGTTTCAGCCGCCTTTGGAGGCCAGAGTTTAACCCACCCAGGAGACCGAGTTCCCAGTCCATGCAGGGAAGCCAGAGTGCCAGGAAATACTTTTCTAGGGAAGGGATTTCTAGCCTTTTGGAGGCCAGAGTTTAGTCTACCCAGGAGACTGAGTTCTGCCAACCCAGAGGAGACACAGACCACGCAGGGAAGCCAGAGTGCCAGGAAATACTTTTCTAGGGAAGGGATTGTTTCAGCCTTTGGAGGCCAGAGTTTAGCCTACCCAGGAGACCGAGTTCCGCCAACCCAGAGAAGACACAGACCACGCAGGGATGCCAGAGTGCCAAGAAATACTTCTCTAGGGAAGGGATTTATAGCCTTTTGGAGGCCAGAGTTTAGCCTACCCAGGAGACCGAGTTCTGCCAAACCAGAGGAGACACAGTCCATGCAGGAAAGCCATGAAGCCAGAGCGCCAGGGAACTTGAGGGAGAGATTGTTTCAGCTGCCTACTTTGGAGGCCAGTTTGGTCTACCCAGGAGACCGAGTTCTGCCAACCCAGTGGAGGAGACACAGTCCACGCAGGAAAGCCACGAAGCCAGAG
>JAHTLZ010002262.1:0-10048 GCA_023846285.1 Phrynocephalus versicolor
AGCATATCTTACATGATATATATTCAACTAGACTCAGTAAGTCTGGTTACTGATACCAGACTTACTGATGTTACTGATAGTGATAATAGCATTACAGGATGTGATGATAATTGAAGGTTGCATTAATGGCAGTTTCAGTCCTCATAGTTGCACAATTATAATCCATTAACAAACACAATCATTAAAACATGGATATGGATATATTTATACATACCTGTGCTATGGATTGACTGACAGAACAGAACTCAGGAGAGCTAACTTCAAATCCCTGCTCAGCCATGGAAACTTGCTGGGAGTGTGAAACTGGTAAACCTCCTCCTTTAATATCTGTTTTGAAAAATGCATTAGTATTATTTTAAAAGTTTATGTTCAGCAGAATGATAATTCCAGCTTCTGGGGTCAAGATGCTCTCTTGAAATCACCTTCATCCATCCATTAATCCATTCATTCATCTTACCTTAAGCTTCATTTATCTTACATGCTCCTAATAATGGGACTCAAGAGGACTTATAACATATTTAAAAGCCAACCATCACCATAAAAAAAAAATACATTGTATTATTATATTAAAACATCCTGTGAATTAAAAAAAAGTATGGTAATTTAAAAGCCCATTAAAGAATGGGGAAAATGTACAGCATGCCCCTCCAGAATCCATCGTTTTATATTTAGTCAGTTATCAGAATCCTGCTTGAATAGGAACGTCTTTGCATGGCAATGCAAGAGACCAACTTGTCCTCCCTCGGGAGGGGGTTCCACCACAGCCTGGAAGCATCCCTTTCCCTTGAACTATCTCTGGATCTTCCTTTATACTGCAATGCCATTAGCTAGATGCCCTAAGCACATCCAATCTCGCCTGATTTCGGAAGCTAAGCAGGGTCGGCCTTGGCTAGTACTCGGATGGGCAACCACCAGGGAATACAAGTGCTCTAGGCCCCTGGAGTAGGAACTGGTAAGCCACGCCAGTAGGGATGGGCACAAAACAAAAAATGAAATGCTGTTTTGACGTGTTGTTACGTAACAACATGAAACGAAACAAAACGAGGAAGCAGCATTTTGTTACAGACAAAATGAGATGGTGGGTTTTTTTTAGTTTAGTTAAAACGAAGCATTTTGTTCCATCTGTAAACTGGTCCCTTACCTGCTGGCGGTGTTCCGCCGCTGCCGCCACCACCACTGAGACCGCCCAGCCAGGCCAGAGAGGGTGACAGTGGGCCTAGCAAGACAGCCTGTGCCTCTGTCTCCTCCTCCTTCATCGCTGCCGCTGCTGCGGGTGCCGCCGTGGGGCCCAGCCATGCCAAACGGGCCAGCCTGGGCCTCCTCCTCCTCTTCCACTGCCGCCGAAGCCACCGCTGCTGCAGACACCACTGCGGGGGCGGGGGCAGCCAGGCTGAGCGGGCTGGCCTGGGCCTCCTCCTCCTCCACCTAAGCCGCCACTGCTGTGGGCACCACCATGGGGGACTAGCCAGGCCGAGCAGGCCAGCCTGGGCCTCCTCCTCTTCCTCCTCTGCCACCGCCACCGGCCCAGCTGGCCTCAGAGGCTGAGCGGCCCAGCAGTAGACCACCCAGCCTCTGCTGAAGGCCCTGGCTGGCTGGGGAAACTAAGCAGCCCAGTGGTAGTCCACCCCGTGGCCACTGAATGCCCTGGCTGGCTGGGGAGGCTGCGCGGCTCAGCAGTAGTCTGTCCTGTGGTCACTGAAGGCCCTGGCCAGCTTGAGAGGGCGAGTGGCCTGGCGGTACACCACAATGATGCCACCACCACCAAAGGCCCCCACCAGCGTGAGAGCCCAGGAAGAGTGGTAAGTAGGGGCCCCGGGGTATGATATTTCAGAAAAGCAACAAAGAAAAAAATATCATACACAGGACAGAATTCATCAACAAGGACTGAGAAGTACAGAAAGCAGAAAAAGTGCAATTTAGTGTACTAATTAGATGACTAAGGCAAGAAGATAAAGGAGCATGGAAACAAAATCAGGTCATACTCCTCCCATCCTAATTTCGGCAACTGGAAACATTCAGTTATAAAAATAACATATAAATGATTTGTACCACTTGCAACTTTTTAATCGAAATAGATAGCTCATAGCTGGAACAGGGGGTGCCCCACCTCAATCCTTCTCAAACCATGTCCCCAATAATTATCTTTAAACTGATTCTTTCTCTTCTTACACATAAACCTATGTATATTCCTCCCTCCCCCTTCCACCATCAGTTCCAAATGCTTGTCTGCACCCAAAAGCAAAGAAAATAAAGGGTAAAAATGGCTATCAATATGAGTCTCATGTAAAATGTGTCACAGATGTTTTCTTAGCTGCAGTTGGACATAGTTTAGGTTGATTTAACAGTGTCTCATGATTGACCAATTATGATTCTGCTGAACATACAAATATATTTGTGGCATTTCCTCTGTGGCCCCAGGAGATACGAAGAACACCATGTCAAAACAAGCTTAGTATGGAAAATGGCAGCTAAAAACACTGACTAATGAAACAGTGTTAAGAATAAATCTTACTTATTTTGTTCTCCATCAAGTGACTGAAATTGGACTGTGCCGGAGAGACCACGGAGTGTGTTACAGGCTTTCCACTACCAATTGTCGACTGAGAGAGCTGTGGGAAAAGTCCTGCCTCAAATCATTTTTGCACCGCAAGCGACTGTGTCATCTGCCTGACACTTAGACATCGAAACAGATTATTATTCAGCAGCACCTCTATCCTCCCTTTCAATAACATCTCTCCCATCAGTAAGAGAACCCGTGCAGCTATCAGCCCAAAAGCCTCCCAAAAAAAAAAAAAAAACCCTATTAGACTAAGGAATCCACCATGAAATTAGAACTAAGGCATAAGCATTATATGCACCCAAAACAACAGTAATGTGACCTAAGCCATTTAACAACTATAGACATTACATATGCATCAGTATAGACTGATCAAACACTGCCTTTCTAAAGGTTTTGTTGTAGTAGTAGTAGTAGCAGCAGCAGCAGCAGCAACAACAACAACAACAACAGCAGCAGCTTCTGTTGGGACACCACAAGAATGGAAAATCAATAGGCTTTCAACGGGATAGCGTTCCAAAGATTGCAGGCAGTTTTGGAACTAGTACTTCCTTGCTTGGCTTCCACCCCTTCTCAGACACTGAGGAAGACCCCAGAGCAGGCCATCTAAAAGGGGAAGCCTTTCCTGGAACACATGGTTTCCCAGGAAAAGCTTCCCTCTAGTCTTCCCTAGTGTCTGAGGAGGAGTTTCCAGTTTGTTTCCCAGCCCACTTCTCCATATTGATGCTGATAACCAGAAGAGTTCTAAATCGCTAGGCCCAGGTGTGACGACACCTCCCTTTTAAACGTGTGATTGTGATGAAAACGTGAAGTGTAAAGAATTAAGTTACTAATCTTTACAAGATCCTCTTGGTAATGCTGCCACCTTTTAAATCGACGCCTTATGAACTGGGACAGACTCAGATGTATAATATAAAAATAATAATGATGTTTATTGAGAAAATAAATAAATACAACAATGACTGAAGTTGGCATGCATTGCCTTAAACATAAAATAGATTAAATCAAATCTTCAAGCCTCCCTGTCTTTAATGAACAGTAAATAGTAAAGCCCTCACACCTAACCTGCCTGCCTGAACTCTAACAGAGCTGTGCTCTCTCAGCACTCTCAGCTTTCAACTCTCAACTCAACTCTTAAATCACCCTCACAGACCAGGCTCCACCCTTTTCATACCATACAATCCCCTGCCCTCCTGCTGGGATTGGCTGATGATTTACATATGTATTTCTCCTGCTTCCAGGGTGTTGTCACACCAGGATAACTGAAATACATGATCATTCTGTTACCCTGAGCCTAGTGATTTGCAACCATCCTGGTCAGTAGCATCAGTGGGCTGGGCAACCAAGTGGAAGCCAAGAGAGATGACTGAAGGGCTGAAGTTAGAGGGTCCATCTAGTCATTATCGGCAGTGACTCTTACTGAGGCTTGTTGAGTTAACCAAAGTGACCAGACATTCATTCTAAACATTCACGTGAAAGCATGTTAAAACTATCCAATATGTTTGGCCACACCAACTGCCTTCAGGAAAGGATTTGGCTGGAAAAAGTGCCTCCACACCAAACTGCAATAGCGATGTATTTGTTGCTCCCTCTAGGCCAGTGGTGGCAAAACTTTTAGAGACCGAGTGCCCAAACTGCAACTCAGAACCCACTTATTTTTTGCAAAGTGCCAATACAGCAACTTAACCTGAATACAGGTGGCTGTGAAGGGGTGATGTTGGGTGCCCACAGAAAGGGCTCTAAGTGCCACCTTTGGCACCTGTGCCATAGGTTCGCCAACATTGCTCTAGGCTGAAATCTGGGAGAATCTCCAGCTCCTGTTTAGTACAAAGAGATATTGATGGATAATATAAACCATTAAGAAGAGCCAAGACTGTCTGGAAAGCTGGTTTTCTGATAACAGATGATTTTTTAAACCTCCTGTCCTATTGTGACATGGGATGGACTCATGAAATGTCAGGAGAAGAGATGTACAAGATACTTATCATAAAACCGTGCAACCCCTATGGTATTGACTTTAGTAAGCCAGAGATTTCCAGAAGGTGATGGACGTAAATTTGATAAACAGCTGAAAGTATTTCAAAAATGTGGGAATGGAACATTTCCTGGAGACAAGGATAAGCAGCGAGGTGGCCAAGTTTATGAATGACATGAAACTTTTCCATGTAATAAAAACCAGAAAAGATTGTGAAGAGCTCCAGAAGGATCTCTCCAAACTGGGAGAATGGGCTGCAAAATGGCAAATGCAATTAAATGTAGGAAAATGTAAAGTAATGCATATTGGGGCAAAAAAATAATAATCAAAATTTTATCTATCAACTCATGGGCTCTGAGTTATCTGTAACAGATCAGGAAGGAGATCTTGGTGTGCTGGTGGACCGCTCAATGAAGGTGTCTACTCAGTGTGTGGCAGCAGTGAAGAAGGCCTATCCCATGCTAGGGATTAGAGATGGGCACGACTTAGCGGAATTCCCGTTTCCGTTTCCGTTACTTGTTTCCGTTACGGAACGGAAACGGTAATGGGAATTACTCCACCAGAACTCGAACTTGAACCAACTAAAGAATAATTGGGTCTGATTTGTCGTTGTCGTTCCTGGCATCGCGGCAATCCTGCGATGCCAAGCGGCACAGAAAAAAAGTTTTTAAAAGTTAAAAAAAAAACCCGATTCCCAGCCCTAAAAGCAGGCGAAAACTGTCTGAGGGCACCTACCAGGCCAGAAGGGTGTTTTATTTGGGGGGGGGGGTTTCCCCGCCCCCCTCTCCTTGGCTGGTGCTACTGCTGCGCTGCTGGTACCAGGGGGGGGGGCATCGTCTTTTCTGCCTTTGCCATGCGGTGTGCGGGCGGGGGGATCCAAAATGGCGACCGCAATATTTTTTTTGAAATCGTGGTCCAAAAACCCACCAAAGCACCACAGAAACATGCGAAAAATAGCTATTTTAAATGCTTGAATTTTTACAGTTGCAGCAGTGGGTTTTTCTTGCAACAAAACGTCTCCGTTGATTTTATTTTATTTTATTTTATTTTTATTTTTTTACACCTGCGCACGTGCAATGATGGGCTGGCCATGGGATGGGACCATGCAAATTTTTGGAGCCATTCCACCAATCGCATGGCCAGGTTTTGCTGAGACTTCTGGGTGTGCCAGAGAGGGCATTAAAAGCCCACAAACCCGAACCCTAAACCCTAACCCTAACCCGAACCCGAACCCATACACCAGTACACTGTGTTCTTAGTGGGCCAGAGGCACCCAGAGGTACAGCCCACTAACCCACCCTAACCTTAACTGTTACCCTAAGCCTAGCCCTTACCCCCTACCCCATGCTCTGGGAAGTCAAGTCGTGCTAAATCGTGGCGGTAACGACAAATGAAAAAAACGAAAAACGAAATGACAAATTTTTGAAAAATTTCACGAAAAATGGAAACGAGCCGAAACGGACCCGTCCCGAAAAACGACAACTCGAAAAAAAATTTCCCAAGTCGTGCCCATCTCTACTAGGGATTATCAAAAAGGAGGTTGAAAATAAAACAGCCCACATTATAATGCCATTGTACAAAATGATAGTAAGCCATGATGGAGATGTTTAACCTCCAGCCTTAAAACCAGGGTTCAAGGGTCAGATGCAGGGGAGTGCTATCAGGAGACAGATATCTATTCTCATGCGCTCCCAGACACATTTGGTGGGGCCACTGTGAGATACAGGAAGCTGGACTAGATGGGCCTTTGGCTGATCCAGCATGGCTCTTCTTTTGTTCTTATTTTCTTATCTTAGCGCTATTTAACGTGCAACCAAATTTTGTGTAGCACGGATCACAACAGAAAAAACTGCAACTTCATAGAAAAGAGGGACCTGTCTTTGAACAGGGAAGAACTCATTGCAACAACTACAGAGGTAGTTGTCACTTTGCAAAGGCAAATGTACTTTCTGAAAGATCCTCAGTATGATTCCCAGATGTAAAAAGGGAGCTAAATCTTCATTCTCAATAATATGAAAAATAGGAGAAAATGTTGCCCATTAGACTTAGCAACCGTCCTTTAGAAGTCATGGTGGAAGATGGGAAGCCCTGGCACATTTGAAGGGGGGTACAGACTGGAAACAATTCTAACCACACCACCTTATAAAATTCATTATGTGATGTGTACAATGCTGATGTGACCTGTGTTTCATTCGTATTGTGTTTATGGTCTAGCCAAAAAACAAACAAACAAATCACTAGGTTGAGAATGGCTTCTTTAGAGGATCATAATGTACACAGTACACCTCGATTTAAAATGTGCACCTTTATCTACCTCCGGTGCCTCTCTCCCACCCCCCCCGCCCAAGTTCAGGACAGTGATGTATTCTACCTTCATAAAAATGTCAGTTTGGATAATGAGTTAGTTAAATATAGTAAGGTTAGAGAAAGGGTAACAGAGCCTCCCTTACCATTAGGCACAATGAGCTGATCATCATAGGCAACAGATGCTCATAGATGACTGCAAGGCTTTGGAGATAACAGCATGAAAGAGCAGTTGATTAAACAATACTAAAGAATGCAAAAGGGTGAAAAACAAATATGAACATAGCTTGGATAGAATATAAAAAGACATTAGACTCATTGCCGCACAGCTGGATTAAAAATCGGGGGATTAGTAAACATATTCAGAAAAACAAGGAAAAAATGGAAAACTGTCTTAATGACCTAGGTTAAGAAACTGAGGAAGTTGGCACTAAAAGAGGAATAGTTCAAAGGAATTCTTTGTCGCCACTACTGCAGCATTTCACTAATGCCCATGTCAATAATTTTAAATAAAACTGGATTGGGCTACCATATTTCCTAACAAGCAGGAAAAACAGAATCAATGCTAAACACAGTGTGAATATTTACTGAAGATCTTCAAATGAAATTTGGACTTGACAAACGTGCAGTTCTGTCTATACAGTGTGACAAGATCCAAAAAACTAGATGGAAAAGAGTTAACGACTGTGATATTATAAAATCACTATCAAATTAAGAAAATTATAAATACTGTACAGTACCTTGGTATACTGGAAGCAGATAACATGCTGCACACAAAAGTTAAAAAACTGATAGGAAGGGAATACACCAAAAGACTGAGGAAAATCTTAAAATCAAAATTAAATGGCTGAAATCAAATATATAATCTATATATAAATCAAACCTATAAACACATGAGCAGTTTCAGTAATTTGATACCCAGCTGGAATAATAGATTGGACAAAATACATTAGAATAATTGATAAAAAACATAGAAACTAATGAATATGCATCACACATGACATCCAAAAAGTGACATGAGAAGATTATATTTGCAATGAAAAATTGGAGGCTGTGGATTATTGCAAATGCAGCAGGTAGTAGAAGAGGAAAAAAGAAGCCTATATCAGGCATGTCCAAACTTCGGCCCTCCAGATGTTTTGAACCACAACTCCCACAGTCCTTTGCCATTGGCAATCTAAGCTTAGAATTCTGGAAGTCGTGGTCCAAAATATCAGGAGGGCCGAAGTTTGGACATGCCTGGCCTAAATGATTACAAGAATAACAGAAAACCAGAATAACAAAGGCTCAGTATTGGAAACTACAATTTGAAAATAAATTAAGCAGTTGGAAAAATAAATCACTCCATGGACACCACCTGGGAAATATTGATGGAAAGAATGATAATAATTCAACACAGGCATGTTTAAAATTTGAGACCATTGAAAAAGAAACCAAAACCTTGATTTTTGCTACACAGTAACAAGGACTCTGAACCAATGTGGTGAAGCCTAAGATTCAAGGCATTAGTGCTAACAGCAAATGTTGACACTGCCAAGAAAAAGTTGGAACTGTGTCACACCTCATCTGCAAATGTCCAAATATTGGACAAAAAGATTACAAAATTAGACATAACAGAGGAGCAAAATCATTATGCAAAAAATATAACTTGCCAGCCTCCAAAAACTCATGGGGGCATCAGGTAGAGAAGGTGTCAGAGAAGTAAAAATCTTATAAGATTTCTGGATCCAAATGGATAGACACCTTGAACATAGTACACTAGATGTATTAGTAATAGAATAAAGAAATGTCCAGATAATCGACATTGCAGTTCTGAGGGATGCCGGAGTTGAAGCTAAATATGTGGGAAAACTAACAAAATAGCAAAACATAGCAACATAAACATATCACTTTTGGATGAAAAACACTTCAGTGGACCTGGTAGTCATCAGGGCTTTGTGAACAATATCAAGAAACTTCACATATTATTACAAGTTGCAAATCTCAGAATAACACCATCAGAGTTAGAAAAAATGGCTGTATTGGGAACAGCATATATATGGTGATGATATTTAACAGATATTTAGGGTTGTAATATAATGCCAGTCAATGTTTTTATAATTTTAATTGACTGTACCTTGCATTTTTGAATCATCATCATCATCATCATCATCATCATCATCATCATCATCACCATCATCATCATCATCATCATCATCATCATCATCATCATCATCTGTTGTTAAGTCAATTCTGATATATGTCAACCCTTTTGGCGGTTTTCTAGTACTCAGAAGTAGTCTACCCCATGGGAGCCCTGGTTCTGTTCAGCTTGCCCAAGGCCACTTAGGTTGGAAAATTGTAGCATTCTTATAAGGGAAATTTTGTATTAAAGGTGGGAAGCTGCCCTTCTTTTCGGAGTTACCGTATATACGTGCATATAAGCAGAGTTTTTTAGATCTAATTTTGGGCTAAAAAAAGGGCATTCGGCCTATACACAGGTCAATAAAAATTGGGGGGTGGAAGAGGCAACACTAATGCCCAGCAGCAATAAAGAGACTTTACTGATTTACCTCAGCAAGCCAGCCTCAGAGGCTGATTTGTTTAGGGTTGCCATAGAGATAAAAAGACAAGATTGCCAACTTGCTTTGCATAAGAAAAGGACATAAAGCAAATCAACCAAGATACAGCTAAAAGCAGGTATTTCCCGATAAGGCTTCTAGACTAGGGTACATTGAGTTTAGGATGAGCAATTTTCCTCTGCCTTTCAAGCAGTTGATCCAAGTGTATAAAAGTATTCTGGCTGATACTGCTTGATAAAATTTATCTGAATTAGCTAAAATATCGGCGTAGTATCAAAATACTAGTGCTCATGGAATCATGGGAGGTCTCCCATATGCAGATTATGTCGGCAGGAATGGTAGCTCTTGCAGCCTATTGAACCAGCTCACAGTCAACACCTGAAGGAAGACTGATGTTTTGGACTACGACTCCCACAGTCCTTTGCCACTGGTAATACAGGCTTGGGATTCTGGGAGCTGTGGTCAAAACATCATGACATGCCTGGAGGAAGACCCCTTGTGTACTCTGCCCTCCTGCAGCGTACCTCTCCTCTTCTCCACAGCTAAAATCATTGGGACTCAAGGCAAGGTAGAGATTCTGTTTTTGTTGATATTTATTTCTCAGAGAAATCTCAGAGAAAAGGCATTCTGGGACAGCATTTGTGGGAAGAT
>JAHTLZ010002263.1:0-12483 GCA_023846285.1 Phrynocephalus versicolor
AATAAATAAAACATCAGCGGCAGCAGCCCCAGCCCCAGCAGCACCACCAGCAGCAACAAGAACAATAAATAACATCATCATCATCATCAACAACAACAACAACTTAAGAATTGCAATAGATGTAATTGCTTTTGTTGCAACAGGCCATCATGGCTCCCCTTCCCTCAAAGCAGTTACCCTGCATTCTGCTCATTCAATAACACTCACTCAAGAGTATGTGTGCACACGACTGTAGCCTTTGGAACACAACTGAAAAGCCACCACCTGAAAGTCCATGGGGAGCTATCCCATCAGACACGGGCATCCTGTTGATGCTGATCTTCCTTTTCATAGTGAAGCCCCAAGACCTTACAAGAATGCAATGCAAATTACAGCCACATGTAAGACCTTGAAAGCTTGTCACCAGCCTCTGTGTAGCATTGTTGTGAATTCTAAATGAAAAATGAAGGCTCCTGGATAGCTGCCAGCAATAAGGATTGTTTCACTCGTATACTGAATGCTCCTTTATGACCAGTGAACAGCAGAAAAACATATAAAGGGTGCTTGCCTCGGCAAATGGTTGGAAATTGAATTTTTGTCCAAATCAAAAACCCATAGAAGTGAGAAAGCAATTCTGCTCATTTCGCTTAGGACTGATTTCTCTGCCAGGCACCTGCTCTTTCAGAGAGAGAGAGAGAGAGAGAGAGAGAGGAGTTTCATGAAAGCCACAGTGGCATAGCCAACGAACCCCATGAAATAGCCATTTGGCTTTGCCTGTGTTTTGTCTACGAAGCTGCCTCTGAAAGCTATGCGTCAGGCAGGGTATTCAAATCATTTCTTTCATATTACATGTTAATGGCAGGGGCTGTTTTAAGGATACGGCTTGACTAAATGATTATTTTGCTTTAGACAGCCTCACATTTGTCTGTCAATTACATGGAAATGTTAACTGTTTGCAAATACCAATCCACAAAATAGTTCCTCTCTGTTTAAAAATAAGCTTGATTGAATAATAAGGCAAACGCCTACTCCTGCCAAGGAAAATGTGCTCTGTATTATGAGGCCAGGCTGTAACAGTGTGCTAATGCATAAGATCTCCTGTTGCTCAGCCTTGTCGAAGCAGTGAAGGGAGTATTTGCAGGCTGCAAATTTTTGGAGGATCCCTATGCTCTGCATTCTCTAAAATGGGGTTGGGTATGGCCAGACACTACAAAGTCGAATCAAGCACCAGGCAGTGTCATAAAGGTCTGGATGGTACAGCGTGAGTTTATTTGGTTTCCAACAGACCGATTTTTAGAACCAGAGTGCCGGTGCGTCACTAAAATAGTGACAGATCTTTTTGTGCTTTCCTCCACTTAACAATGGTACATTTAGCCTAGATTGTTGTGTGGTGGGTCCCTGGAAGGTAAATACAGGGCGACCCTCGTATAACAAAGGGTTTGTATAACATAAAATCTGTACAACATAAAACCTGGAGATAGGGGGAATTTGTTTAACAGAATTGCCTATGGGGTGAATCTGTACAACATAAAAATGGTTGCGATGAGGGATTACTCCGTTTTCAATGCATTCCTATGGGAAATTTGTATAAAGGAAAATTTGCTTAACGGAATTTCATTTGGAATTAATTCCTTTATACAAGGTACCACTGTAACAGGCTTGTTGTTGTTGTTGTGGTGGTGGTGGTGGTGGTGGTGGTTAGAGATGGGCAAGACTTAGCGGTATTCCCGTTTCCGTTTCCGTTACTCGGTTCCATTACTCTACGGAAACGGTAACGGGAATTACTCCGCCAGACTTCGAGCTCGAACCGACGAACGAACAATTTTGGTCTGATTTGTCGTGCTCGTTACTTGCATCGCATGATGCCACGCGGCACAGAAAAGAAGTTTTTAAAAGTTAAAAAACCCGGTTCCCGGCCAAAAAGCAGGCGGAAAAATGCCTGCCGTGCCTCAGGGCACCTACCAGAGGGGTTGTTTCTGGAGGTCCTGGCCTCCCCCCATCCCCCGTCCTGGGCTGCTCTGGTAGGACTCGCCGCAGGCTCGCAGCCAGCAAAAAGCCCAGTCTCGCCGCCGGCCGCCGCAATTAAAGCGCAAGCAAGCAGAACGGACGGCACAGGAAAAAACTTTTAAACTCTCCCCCCACCCATTCCCGGGCCAAAAAGCAGGCGGAAAAATGCCTGCTTGACTAAGGGTGCAGGGCACCTACCGCAGGGGGGGGGTTCTGGTCTGGAGGGGGGGTCCCGCCTCCCCTCCGTCCTGGGCAGCCGGACTCGTCATGCCATGTGGTGCGGGCGGGGGATCCAAAATGGGGCGGCGAACGCAATATTGTTTTTGAAATCGTTGTCCAAAAACACACAAGCACGACAGAAACACACAGAAATTTATAAACTGCCAGATTTTTCACAGTAGCAGTGGGTTTTTTCTTGCAACAAAATGTCTCTCCTCTCCTCCTTTGTCCTCCATTTATTTTATTTTATTTTATTTTTTTACACCTGCGCAGTGCGCAATGATGGGCTGGCCCAGTGGCCTGGCCAGCCATGTGGGAGTGGACAACCATGCAAATTTTTGGAGCCATCCCACCAATCGCATGGCCACTTGGCCACTGAGACTTCTGGGATGTGCCAAAAAGCCCCCTAAAACCTGCCCTAGCCCCCTAACCCCCTAACCCTAATCCTTGACTCCTTACCCATACGTCACAGACTGTCTTCTTAGTGGGTCAGAGAGGCACCCAAAGGTGCAACCCAATAGCCCACCGTAACCTTACCCATCATTAGCCTAACCCTAGCCCTTGCACTAACCCACCCTAACCCTAAGCCAGATCTACTTGCATTGCACTACACGCAAGTACGATTCCCTTCTTTGTGGGACATGGCAGGTGCGACCCAGTCCTGACGGAGGGTCATACCAGTGGACCAGGTCTCACTGTCTGGCTGGTATGCATATCCATATATGGTTATGCATGCCATTTTGAAGCAGCAGGTGAGGAGGGGAGACCCCCATGTTGAGGGGTCTCTTGGAGCCTGCTGCTGTCCCTTCCTAGTGGGTGAGGATAGGAGGCACCTACGGGTGCCTCCAGGAGCCCGCTTTCCCTTTATAGTGGGCCAGAGGAGACACCCACCCCACAGAGGTGCCTCCAGGAGCCCGCTACCCCCCCAAAAAAACCAATACTAACGAAAACAAAAAAACAAAAAAACGAACCGACTAATTTTTGCGAAGTTTCGCGAAAAACGGAAACGAGCCGAAACGGGCTGCCTCCGACACACGACAACTCGAAAACGTCATTTTCCCTAGTCGTGCCCATCTCTAGTGGTGGTGTTACAGTCATGACCAACTCTTCGTGACCCCACGTCCGTGGAGTTTTCTTGGCAGGAATACTGGAGTGGTTTGCCATTTCCTACTCCAAGCACCAACAGCACCTGGTATTGCCTGGTGGTTGCCCATCCAAATACTAGCCAGGCCTGACCCTGCTTAGCTTCCAAAATCATGCAGGATCGGATGTGCTTAGGGATTTTTAAAGTCTAATTGCTGGTTAGCCATCTCTGGGAAATTCCATTGCAGGAGGGAACTCTGTTTTCAGAAAACAATGTCCATCTCAACATCTCATTTGGTTCTTTCTTAAGGCATGACTCTCCTGGCCATTTTGGACTCTTTTCAACCGCTTTCTACATTACTGTCACTCTCAGTACTACACTCATTTCCAGTGGTGCTGGGGCTGGCTATGTCTCTTGGCGAAATAATTCCATGAGGGTTCCAGGTTACGAGAATGATTAAGAACAGAACAAAACAAAACCAGGCATTATTGCAACTATCAAACCAACAGAAAACAGAACACTGTCTTTAACTTTCTTCCTGGAGGGTGGATTTTCCCACACTAATCCCCCCAGGGAAGATCCTTTCTATAAGACCTCTTCTTAAAGCCACAGGGTGCCCTGAGAGTCCTGGTCTCAGAAAGTGGAAGAGGAGGGGGAAGCAGGGCTGTAACAATGTCAAAGAGAGTGCTGCTGATCCTGTTGAACGACATAGGCGCCATGTTGTGTCAGAGGTGCATTAGGCTCCTGAAGCTCTGCTCCCAGGATCGCTCATCCACAACCCTTTTTTCGACCCCATGAATGATGCTCACAGCTTCGGCCTGGGGTCAGGGATAGCTGCAAAACAAACAAAAAAATGCTTTGTTTCATTTCCTTTTGTCTCCCCCTTCCACATTTTTTTTATTTTGTTTTATAAGAATTTTTCAAAACAAATTGTACCAAATGAACCACCAACAAAATGGTTTGGGGGGGGCTAGAAAGTACAGATCAGCTGGCAGCTGGGGCTTGAGGGAAGGGAAAAGTTTTTTTAAAAAAAGCCCAGGCATTTTTAAAAAAACATTTCCCCCTCCCTCAAGCTGTGCAGGCCAGCTGATTGGCACTGGGGTAGGAGAAAAATCCCCCCTTAGCGCCGATCAGCTGGCAGGCGGGGCTTGGGGAGGGGGGATGTTTTTTATTTTAAAAAGTCCAGGGAAGTCATGACTGCACTGGGGGAGGGAGCTTTTTAAAAAATCTTCCCCCCCCCAGACCACATGTGGCTTACAGATGGAACAAAATGGTTCATTTCAACAACAACAAAAAGCCTATTTTGCTTTGTCTGTAACGAAATGCTGCTTCCTCGTTTCATTTCATTTCATTTCGTTACATAACAACACGACAAAACAGCATTTCATTTTTAATTTTTTGCCCATCCCTAGTCACTCCCCATTTCAGCTAAGGCATAGAACTCGGGATCCCAAGCCTTGGCAAGCTCTCCCTGAATTCTCTATCTCTTCCTTGTTTCCTCAAAGGAACCCCCTGAGTCCTCCTGGTCTTTCTCCTATATCCCATGTGGGTGGCTGTGTTGAGCTACACAAGAGAGAGAGGTGGGTGGGTGGGGAAAAGACCTGCTCCTTTTTTTTTTTTTTGCTTCCTGAACTGATCCCGCAGCCTCTCTCTCTGCTCTACAGCTGATCACAAAAGGCAGCCGCAAGATGAAAAAAGAAGAAAAAGAAAGAGAATGGGGCATTCAATTTCCTCCCCTTTTTGCGTCCCTTCCATCACTCTTCCCTACCTGAAATTCTCCTTCTGAATCTCCAGCTGCAGCCTCGTTGCCTGTGGAAACTCAGTGTGCCAAAATGATTACATGCCCTACCACTGGCCAGATTAAGGGCACAACTCTAAAAGAGGATGGATGGCTTGATCTAAATATGAACACAAGGAGATGCAGGCATTTTTTCCTGAACCAAACCAGGCCCTTAACAATCTGTAATATATCATATTTATATTTATATGCTGGTGTGGGCAGGCTCTTAATCATGCATTTACAATTGGTCACACAATCAGATGAATGAAAAATATAGGCCATGATTACTTTTTCCTCCCAAGGTGAAATAAAGACCCAAGACTCTGCATATGGGTTAACTTGGGGTACACTTTATTAACATGTCAACAGAACTGTTAATTCTGAACTGTGGGGGCCAAATGTAGTGCAGGTGATGGTTGGAACCCCAGGGTCGCCTGAGACAACTTCAACCAGCAAACCTTTGGGAGAGTCATTACCCTGTGGCTGCTCTGTCAGGGAAACAAGGCAGCCATGGACTGCCAATATTTTATACTCCTCCCTTGGTCCACAAGTCCCACAACTTGTTTCCTCATGTCCCAGGGAGTCCTACAAGTGCATCCCCCCCCCAACACTGTAATCTCTTGATCCACAGCATCCTGAGGGTGGATGGGCTAGCACCATAAACAATAGACTTTTCTGCACATTTCTGCACGAGACATGGGCACGACTCGGCGAAATCCTCGTTTCCGTTCTCGTTCTTCATGCTCGTTACATAACGAAGAACGAGAACGACACTTACTCCGCTCCAACTCGAACCTGACCCGATAAAGATAAATTGGGTCTGATTTCTTGTTGTCGTGCATGGCATCGCGGGGCCGGTGATCGCGCAATGCCAAGCGGCGCAGCACAGAAAAAAAGTTTTAAAAATAAATAAAAAAAACCAATTCCCGCCGGCCATAAAAGCAGGCGAAAATATGCTGGCCTCAGTGAGGGCACCTACCAGAGAGGTGGTTTCTGGGGGGGTCCCAAGCCTTCCCCCCCTCTCCTGTCCTGGGCTGCTGGTACCAGGCTGGGGGGGGGGGCATCATCGTCTCCATTTGCCATGCAGTGGGGGGGATCCAAAATGGTGACCGCAATATTTATTTTTAAATCGTGGTCCAAAAACCCACCAAAGCACAACAGAAACATTTGAAAATTAGGTTTTTAAAATGCCTGATTTTTTATAGTAGCAGCAGTGGGTTTTTCTTGCAACAAAACATCTCCATTGATTTTATTTTATTTTATTTTTATTTTTTTACACCTGCACATGCGCAATGATGGGCTGGCTATGGGATGGGACCATGCAAATTTTTGGAGCCATTCCACCAATCGCATGGCCAGGTTTTGCTGAGACTTCTGGATGTGCCAGAGAGGGCATAAAAAGCCCACCAACCCTAACCCTAACCCTAACCCTAACCCATGCGCCAGTCCACTGTCTTCTTAGTGGGTCAGAGGCACCCAGAGGTGCAGCCCACTAACCCACCCTAACCTTAACCGTTACCCTAAGCCTAGACCTTACCCTAACCCCAACCCTAAGCCTGATTTGTACGCAAGTACACTTCCCTTCTTAGTGGGTCAGAGTGGTGCATCGAAAGGTGCCTCCAACTCCAGACCCACTTCCTCCCTTGTAACCCGTACGCCAGTATGCTTTCCTTCTTAGTGAGTCAGAGTCAGCGCCGAGAGAGGTGCCTCTGACACACTACCTCCAATCCTGGCTAAATATGGCTGAACTATAGCTATTAATGGCTATAATTTTCTTAGTGAGACAGCGAAGTGCCGATGAGGTTTCATGTCACACTAACAACCCAACATAATTGGCAGTGGCTACTGGCTACGTGTTACGCTTCCCTTCCCTTCTGTGTCAACTCAGAGGGAGGCACCCAGAGAGGTGCCTCCCAGAGCCCACCCCTCCCCCTAAACCTGTACAAACGACAGGCGACAAACGGAACGACAAATTTTTGAAAATTTTCACGAAGAACGGAAACGACCCTAAACGGGCCCTTCCCGACAAACGACAACTCGAAACATAATTTTTTCTGGTCGTGCCCATCTCTATTCTGCACTACCACAACAACCATGGGCCTAGCCTTGCTACAGGCCATGCCTATCTTCAAGGCTCAAGACCTCGGCCCTCAGGCCCCCATGAATATCCTTCAAGAAAATTTCAAGCCCGGTTTCGGATAAGTGTACTCCATCTTCCCAGTATATCTCTGCTCTGGCCAAGTTAATGCCCTGGTGGCCCACCATCGAACCAAATTGTTTAGTGACAGCTCTGCACACTTCACTGTTGACTCCTCTCCTTGAACAGTTTATAAACTTGGGATTGCATTGTGCCCTCCAACAAACCTAGGCACGATTGTAGACCAGATTATGCTACACTGTGGGTGCATGACACACCACACATTCAGATTCCTAATTATTTCCTGAATCAATGATTTTTCTGTCTGAGCAGTCAAATCATTACCTCTGAGATGTACCACATGATATCAGGCAGCCTCCCATACGCTGCCAGGGAAGCGGTATGCAAGAACTGGTACCATTGCATACCCTTCTTACCCTGCCATTCCAAAGAAGCCAACTCCCCCAGGCCTACATTACCATTCCATGCTGATCTAGCTGCATACTGTGCCCAATGAGGAGGATTCACCAATGTGGCACCCCACAACTAAATCCTGTAACAAAACAAAAGCCACACACAACACTGAAGTAACAGTCCAACATACACACTACAACAGTGCAATGACCACCTGCCCAGCCTCTGGATGTCCTCTCACCTGTAACCCAGCACAGCTGCTGCGGATGCAGCCCCAATGCAAAAAAACTGGCAGCCTCCCTTTCTGGGTACTGCTGCAACCACTACAGCAGCACAGAAACCCTAATTGGGCTTGGGCCCTTTAGGAAGGGGACCTCTCCTGGGTTCTGCTTTCTTGGGGGGGGCAACATCCCTATTCCTACTCTGCTGCCATTTTGCAGCGGGATGCCCCATGCTGCCACACAAACTGAGCACTCATGCCAGAATCAGCATGGCTTTCTATTACAGAAGCCCTGGCTATTAAAATCCCAACAGCCAAGCCAAGATTGAACTAGCTGGCCCGCTCTAGGGTGGGTGTTAGTGGTCAACTAGTGCATCACCATGTGCCCACTCTCATAACTCTCCCCCACGGCTGGCCTAGTGGGGCTCATATTTTGGAGCCATAAGGCAGACAGTGGCTCATCCCATCACAAATGGGGTTGCCACTCTCATTCTAAAATTTTCCTTGTAGAATGACCAGGTGTGCTCCAGAAAATCTATGTAGGCCCTGTATATCAGATCTTGATATTTTATCAGTGACTGAGCTCTTCACGGGTGGGTCTGGAGTACCACGGACATAAAGATAGTACACACTGGCAAACAGTTCACCCAGGAACACTCAGACTACTTACAGAGTCTACAGTCCTTATCCTGCATGACCTCCTTTTCCAGTTCCATCAAATCCATTTCCCGATTGAGGAGACTAAACATATCAATATAATCCCCCCTCCGGATACATTCCCTGGTTGCCTGGGCCAGGTGCTCCCCCAAAGGAGCCGCATAATCCCCATAAGGCAATCCTGTGTATGTACCCCAGCATACAAAGGCCTCCCCCCGCCTGATAGCATGGCATCCCCCTAGGTAAATTCCTTTGCTGCAGAGCCAATGAGTCTGGGCAGGCCACCCTGCCCAAGGCCCAAGGCCACTCTCTACCTGATGTGGTTGTCCAAACTGGCAGCCCACACCCCAACAGGTTGAACCACCCAGGAATCTCTGGCTAACCACCATAGCCTAGGCAGATGATGCCCACGGCCATGCCATCATTTGTCTTGTGTCAGGTGTCAGACAACTCACTATTTTTGGGTAGGCCGCCAAATCCCTGAAGCTCTGCTGAAGCACCACGTTGCAGGTTCCCAGCAGCCTCAGGTGGCACCACAGCCTTCACACTTCCTGTGCTGCTCTCAGCTATTCCAAAGTATACCAAAGGTGCAGCTGTTGCAACAGTGACCGGTACTGCTTGTTGACTCTCTAACACAGAGGAATAGGACAATAGATCATTAGCTAACTCATGCATCTTCACTCGCTTGTGCCCCCTGGATGGCCTTGTGGAGGCCCTGGATGGCACCACCTCTGCCTCCTACTGCTGCTCCTTTCCCCTGCTTCTTCCCAGGGCTTCCATCCTGGCCCTCTGTTACTCCCATACCGGCCACTCCGCCTCATCTGAGGAGGACTCAGGTGGTGAGATCACTGGGGGTGGCCTTTTTGCTGGCTGTTTAATTTTTGACTTCCCTGTCCCTTCTTGGGCCCCATTGCCACTCATCACCCCAAAACAAGCCCCTTGGAACTGCCCTACACTCACCACCAACCATGTGTATCAACCAGATCCAAATTTGCTTGCTACTTTTAGGCAATTAGGCATCTATGCAGTTCTGCTATTAATATAAATGCTCCTTTACCCACTAGCCCATCCCCTGAGGCACACTCCCGGTGCAGCTGCACCCAATGTCCCCCCCCCCCACACACACACAAGAGGGTCACTATCCCAGTCAGCAGTCAGCAGAGTAAAAAAGCAGTGCGGCATAAAACGTTCCTCTGCTATCCCCCCCGCCATGCTGCTGCTGCTTCCAGCAAACAAAAAGGGGGAGGAATGAGATGTGTATCAGGCCCACACCACCCACCAACAAAGGAGCCTCCCCGCAACCTCATTCGAATGCCGATGCACCCTGCTCTATCCGTGGCAGCTGCTGCCACCTCTTCAGCCTGTTGCCCGAAGCCTCTCTGGGAGTCTTGGTGCCTCCACACCACTGCCATGACTCCCTTACCCACTCCTGGTTCTCTCCCCTTTGAGCTCCCCATGGAGCTCACGTTCGTCCTCCTCAGGGCTTCCCGCCGGCATCTTGACCCAGCCTAACATGGTGCTGCCATCCCAAACAAGATGGCAGATGCCACGTTTAGTGCCAAAACAGCTGGACATAGTCTTCCCCCGAGGACACTCACCGAAGAAAAAGGCCAGGGCATCAGACTGGACCCTGTTTAGATGGCGCTCCCAACCTTCCCCTCCTGGGCTGCGAGACCTGGAGGTAAGTCTCACATTACTTCACCTGGGAGGGTAAAGAGTCTCCTCTTCTTTAATTGCTTCAGCGGAGCCACCCTTTTCTCAGCCTCAACTGGATCAGAGAACATTTGCATGAGGTAAATTAATGTTTCCTTAAAATCAAAATGGAAACTATTTACAAGAGGCACAGTGAGGAGCTGAACCAGTGTGCTTTGTAATGCTAAGAGAATGATTACTGTACCCAAAGGAAATAATTGTGGAAGTTGTCTTCGCTTCAAATGTCAGGGGAAATAAACTGGCAGTGAAAGTGGTTTTTACCACAGCTTTTAAAATTACTCTAATTATTTAGTAAGGTGTGGATCCAATTCATTAGCCTAGGACAATGAGCGCTTGACTCATTCAAATTCTAACATGGAGTCTCGAAGTCCAAATTAACCTTATCATTTATTGTTTTGCACTGTTGAACACTATGGTGTGGATAAGGAATGTTGTTGGTTTTTAAAATTTGGCTATTACTTATGGCTGTTGGAAATGTGTTTAGGTATTTTTAAAACTGCTGTTAAGCCAAAATGCCTACAACATCTACCATGTTCTCTGTTGAATCTTGACTGTTGGGAAACATGGGATCCAAACTGATATTTATTAATAGATTCCTATATGCAGATAACATGGTCCTGCCAAAAGATTTATCTGAAGCCAATGGAAGAGGAGGGGACATGACTCTGGAGAGGGATCGTATTTTAAGAAATCATGCATTGTTATGTTATTGTCCCTGAATGCAATATAAACATGTTTCTAAATAAATGAATATATAGATTTCAAATGACCTTCAAGGAAATCAACACCGTGGTAGTCAAGGAAACTCATGCATGAAAAACACACAATTAAAACAATAGTGTAATAACAGTAGAAACCTAGGTACTGCAGATTCTAAAAGCCTGAAAAATACCTGCATCTCTTTTCAATAGAAATAGAAAACCAAGGAAGTGTCAAGAGTCCAAAATGGAGATGGGGCTGTTCAAATCAGCATCCTTTACTCATAACTTCTTTCCTATCATTCCTATCCTGTCTCCTGCTCCTGTGTCTGTCGGAAAGCAACATATCTAGGGAATGTTAGAAGGGTCCTGTACACATACCAGGGATATTTTGTAGAGCTTTTTTGTGGTAGTTGTGGTAAGTAATATGGGCCACTCGTGATCTCTTTCTCACACATGGAACAGGATGTTAGTATTGCAAGAACCTTTTCAGATGGTCTCCAGGCATGTGGTGGTGGGGCTGGTTGATATTTGTTTCAAAACCCCAACCATACTTCTGGAAAAAAAAAACTTTCAATTAATAGCTATACCTGTATGCTACTGGCAACTTCTGTTACTGATGATACATATTAGTAGTGAGTATGACACAAATCTACACTTTCTGAACTGTAAAGATGCCTTAAGTTTTTTTAAAAAATCTCCCTTGGGAAGTCGATCACATATATCTGGCGAACAAGACCAGGGGGTGCAGCCATATTTTAAGGTCCTTAACTGCTTGTTGCCTAGCTCACTGGGGAAGGGTGCAGTGGCTGGAGAGGAGCCTCTGAATGTATCAGGCAGGGATACAGGGATTCAAGGTTATCAGTGAAAAGACACTGCTTCAAGTGCTTTATGTTCCCATGACCCATCTATCTACAGCAGTGCTTCCCATCTTCGGGTTCCCAGTTGTTCTTGGACTACAACTTCTGGAAATCCTGGCCAGCACAACTAATGGTGAAGGCTTCTGGACATTTTAATCTAGGAACATTGGGGAACCCAAGTTTGGGAACCACTGCTCTAAGGGCTTGAAAGTTTTAAAATACCATGAAGCCATTACATCTGCCTAGATCTTAACAGGGAACTGAAAGTGTACAGTATTGGTGTTACAGGCACACCTTGGCAAGCTGCTTTAAAAGGGGGAATCTGCTCCCATAACTCACAATAACGATTAGAAAGCAATTAAAACAGTTCATATTTCTCTTGGCTTTTTTCCCCTAATGCTTTTTTTAAAAATGAAACAAAACAAAACACCACCTTGAGATTGACAAAAGAACAGCATAAAACTTAAGAAATGCCTCCAGAAAAGCCATATAAAGGAGAATTAAAACAAACTACAGAATGTTGCTCCGTATGCCTTTATAAAAAGAAGTAACTTCTAATTAATTGTTTCCAAGCACTGTTCAATTATTTTACTTTTATTTTTTTATTTTTATTCATTCATTCATTCAGCCTGAAACAAAGGCACAAATCACACACACACACACACACACACACACACACACACACACACACACACACACACACACACACACACAC
>JAHTLZ010002264.1:0-12951 GCA_023846285.1 Phrynocephalus versicolor
GTCAATTATAGTCAATGATGGGATGACAGAACAGATTACTTTAGACTGAGGAACAAGACAGGGTTGTCCTCTGTCACCAGTTTTGTTTTGCATTGTAATAGAGTTACTCACAAATGCAATAAGGGACGATGAACGAATCAAAGGTATGGGGAACGAGGGGAAGATTAAAATCAGCTTGTTTGCGGATGATGCCTTGATAACAATAAAAAATCTGTTAGAAAATATACCAAGAATAAAATTACATTTAAAGGAATTTGGTGAAACAACTGGGTTATGTGTAAACTGGCAAAAATCAGAAATTATGCTGTTTAATCATGATAAACAAGATATGGAGGAGATTTCCAACTATGGATTAAAAGTATGTAAATATATGAGATATTTAGGGATACTTTTGGATAAAGATTTGATTAAGACAAGGGAACAGAACTATAACAAATTAAAGGAAGAGATCAGGAATAAACTACAAAATTACTCCAAATTAAATCTATCATGGTTTGGCAGAATAGCATTGGTAAAAATGAAGATACTTCCTAAAATTAACTTCCTTTTTAGAATGCTACCCATTCAGTACACAGAAGCTGAAATTAAAGCTTATCAAGATCTGATAAACAGATATTGTAATGGAGGTAAAAAAAATCAAGAATAAGTAAAAGCTTTTGGTATAAATCACAAAAGGAAGGAGGCATAGGCATACCCAGCCTTATAAACTACTATACAGCTAACCAGCTTAGTTGTGTGGGGGAAGTATTATATAAACCGGAAAAAATAATATGGTGGGAAATTGAATCAGACGAGATAAATGGGGATATAAATAATAGAGATGGGCACGACTTAGCGGAATTCCCGTTTCCGTTTCCGTTACTCGTTTCCGTTACGGAATGGAAACGGTAACGGGAATTACTCCGCCAGAACTCGAACTCGAACCGACTAAAGAATAATTGGGTCTGATTTGTCGTGGTTGTTCCTGGCATCGCGGCGATCCCGCGATGCCAAGCGGCACAGAAAAAAAGTTTTTAAAAGTTAAAAAAAAAAAAACGATTCCCGGCCAAAAAGCAGGCGGAAATATGCCTGCCGTGCCTGAGTAAGGGCTCAGGGCACCTACCAGAGGGGTGGTTTCTGGAGGGGGGTCCCCGGCCTCCCCCCTCTCTTTCTGTCCCTCTGTTCCTGGGCTGCGCTGGGGGCGGGGCGGGCAATGCATCCTCGTCGTCCCGCCAAAGTCGCAGCCTCGCCGGCTTGCTTGCTGCAATTAAAGTGGAAGCGGCACAGAAAAAAAGTTTTAAAATTCCCCCCCCCATCCTGGGCCAAAAACCCGGCGAAAATATGCCTGCCTGAGTGAGGGCTCAGGGCACCTACCGGAGGGGTGGTTTCTGGAGGGGGGTCCCCGCGGCCTCCCCCCCTCTCCTCCTGTCCCTCCTGGCCCTAGGCTGCGCTGGGGGCGGGCTGGGCAATGCATCCTCGTCGTCCCGCCAAAGTCGCTGCCGGCCGCCGGCCGCCGCAATTAAAATGGAAGTGGCACAGAAAAAAAAGTTTTAAAACTCCCCCCCCCCATCCCGGGCCAAAAAGCCGGCGAAAATATGCCTGCCTGAGTGAGGGCTCAGGGCACCTACCGGAGGGGTGGTTTCTGGAGGGGGTGTCCCCGGCCTCCCCCCCTCTCCTGTCCTGGGCAGCCGGACTCGAGTCGCCATGCCATGCGGTGCGCGCGGGGGATCCAAAATGGGGCGGCGACCGCAATATTTTTTTTGAAATCGTGGTCCAAAAACACACAACAAGCACCACAGAAACATGCGAAAATTGCTATTATAAAACTGCCAGAATTTTTACAGTAGCAGTGGGTTTTACTTGCAACAAAATGTCTCCTCTGTCCTCTCTCCATTGATTATTTTATTTTATTTTATTTTATTTTAATTTTTTTACACCTGTGCAATGATGGGCTGGCCAAGTGGCCATGTGGGAGTGACCATGCAAATTTTTGGAGCCATCATGGCCACTTGGCCACTGAGACTTCTGGGATGTGCCAAAAAGCCTACTAAACCCTGCCCTAGCCCCCTAACCCTAACCCTAATCCTTGATTCCTTACCCATACGCCACAGTACACTGTCCTCTTAGTGGGTCAGAGAGGCACCCAGAGGTGCACCCCACTACCCCACCCTAACCTCACCAGTAACTAGCCTAACCCTAGCCCTTGCGCTAACCCTGTTGCCTAAGCCAGATCTGTACTTGCATTGCACTACACGCAAGTACGATTCCCTTCTTTGTGAGACACAGCGGGTGCAGAGTCTGCCAGTCCGCCACTTGTGGCTCTGGCTGACTCCTCCTGCAGCAGCAATGCCATGCAAACCATGCCCTCGAGTGCTGCTTGTGTCTCACCATCACCGACTGTTGCAGGGAAGGCACCCCAAAAAGAGGGGTGCCTCTGCCAGTCTGCTGTGTCTGCAACTTGGTATGCATATCCATATGGCTATGCATGCCCTTTTGCAGCAGCAGGTGAGGAGAGGAGACCCTCATGTGGAGGGGTCTCCTGGAGCCTGCTTTCCCTTCCTAGCGGGTGAGGATAGGAGGCACCCACCCCCAAAAAAGAGGTGCCTCCAGGAGCCCGCTCCCCCCAAACCAGTTTAATGACAGATGAGAAAACGAAAAACAAAACGACTATTTTTTGCGAATTTTCACGAAAAACGGAAACGAGCCGACACGGGCCGCCTCCGACACATGACAACTCGAAAATGTCATTTTCCCTAGTCGTGCCCATCTGTAATAAATAAATACTTGTTCAGTTTCCCTAAAAAAAAAGATATCAAATTAAAAAACCCCTCCTGAGGTCCCTATTAACCACTTGGACAAAGCACAGAAGGAAATTGGCTCCGGAAGTATCCCCTCTCAGTTTGGTAATAGATCAGGAAAATTTCCCCACGAATATGAAGAAATATGGAGAATTATTTAAAACAATGAAAGTGGCAAGAGTAAAAGAGAGGATTAATAAGATGAGAACAAAGCAAGATATTAAGCGCATATTACAAACTAAGCATTTAACTTGGTTAAATTATGCCCAATTAGAAAGTTGGATGAAAGATTGGATAAGGAGAAATACACAACTCAGAGAATATACAAAGTTTGAACAATTCTTGCTAACATATGAACCAGAGAAAGGAAACACAGGGAAAGGAGCAGTAGGTAAAATATACAAAATAATCGAGGATTCATTAGAGGTAAGGGAACAAGAAATAATAAGAGAGGTGTGGAAGCAAGACATTGGTAAAGAAAAAAAAAAGGTGAAAGGAAAAGAATTTGGAATATGAGGATATTACGTTCATTATCCGTTAGAATAAAAGAAAATTATTTTAAAACTATTTTAAGATGGTATATGACACCAGTCAGACTGAATAGAATAAATTCAAGATATTCTAAGTTTTGCTGGAAATCTGAAAAAAGATAGGTATTTATATTCATCTTTGGTGGGAATGCGAAATAGTTCAAAAGTTTTGGCAACAGATCTTCGGTGAGATAAAAGAAATATTACAAGCTGATATTAAATGTAAGCCAGAAATTGTGTTGCTATCACTACCACCTACTAATGAATATGATACAAAAACAAAAGAAATAATTGCAAATTTTATGACAGCAGCAAGACTGATTATAGCTAAAAATTGGAAACTGAATTCAGATTTTAAAATTGCTTACTGGTATAAGGAAGTGTGGGATATAGCTTTAAACGACAAATTATCCTGTAGTATAAAAGTTTTGCGAGGGGAAATGAGCAAGGATATATTTTATGATATTTGGGGAAAATTTATAGATTATGTATTATTAAAAGGGAAAGGGATACAACCATCATACAACCCAACACAGCTCTGGAGAAAAGGACTCTAAGAAGACAACTAGGGGAAAAAAAGAAGATGAAGAAGGAAGAGAAGATAAAGGAATACTGGATGGTCCCGGGGGGTAGGGGTGCACTTTGTAGTGATGTTTTTGTTCATTGTATTGTTTATTGTATGTTTGTTTATTTTAAATAAAAAAATTAAAAAAATAGGTCTCTCTGACATGACTTGGAATGACTATGACTTGGAATGCAAAGGGAGGTGGCATAATTAGGCATGCCCAGACATCCTTCCTATCATTTCTCCAATAAGGCTGGGCATTGTTCACTTATAGATGTGTGCGGAAGCCCAAAAAGTTTCCCTCCTCTCTAACAATGGCTGTGGACACTTACCTCAGGAGGCCCGACAAGCCGTTCACCATGGGCAGAGATTAAAGAGTGACCTTGAAGGAGAACATGACTCCATGACTCTCTCTCTCTCTCTCAATATCTCTCTCTCTCTCACACACACACACACACACACACACACACACACACCTAGCTGCTAAGGACAACATGGGGAGTAGGATCACAAACAACTATGAGACGTAGAGGTTCACCTGAATGGAAAAGCCCATAAAAGAGGCTTCCCCCCCTTTTGTTATTCTATTTTTTCCGGTAGGTTCTGAAAGAGAGTATCTGAAATCCAGCTAATTCCTTTGCTAAAAGACAGGGTCTCAAAAAGAGTGGATTTCTATCAGATCTCTGTTGGATTACCTCCATTTGACCCATGCATGTAAAATCACCTCATATTGATTTTCCAACAAATAGCCCACCAGTCCTACGCTCGCCCCTCCTCTCCTTGCTTCACCAACATGGCGGAACCCTTCAGCCCAGCCACCTGTTTGTTCTAACCTCACCTTGTCATCTCCACAAACCTCCACAGCAAACCAGCCTGGCCTGTTTTCCCCGCACCCCCTCCCTTTCCCTGCCTCGCCTCCACTGCCCCTGGGCTCAACCTTTACCTTCATTGCTTTTTTTTTTCATTTGGACCAGCAGCAGAACCCCAAGTGCGAAACCCAGAATGAAAATGCCAGGGACTTTCAGTTTATTGGAAGGCCCAATATCTGAATGAACCCAAAATATTGACAACCACTCACCCCCCCCCCAAAAAAAAACACCTCAGTATTTTTCCTTGCACATCCCTAATGATGAACAAGAGCCAGGATTTCCTGAAAAAGTGTGCTGCTTAAATGCACACGATATAGAAGCAATACATAAATAAATAACAACTGGGCGATAGTGACATTTCTCAGAGGTCATTTGACCTCCAAGTAAAAGCCAAGCACTCTGTGGGCTTCCATCTCATCCCCTGAGGTTTAGAAGTGCTGCAGAAACCTCTATTCTGTATTCCAATTAACAGGTCAACAAGATTCATTTGGATTTAAGTTACACTTTTTGGCTGGAAAAAAACAACAACACAGTGGTTCAGGCAACCCAGAGAGGAAAGGGGATCAACACTAATGAGTTATCCTGAATAATCTGAAGGAACTAAAATTTTAATGATAGTAAACAGGATACAGCTGTGATGTTACAGATCCTGCATGTTTTGATACATCATCCTATACACAGTGCCTTGGTTTCTATCAATTCATGTTCCTCCTGCTCCCCAACAGATTCTTCAATTTATTTTCTTTTAAGAATATTTCAAAAAGCAACATACAAGCAGAATCTTCATAAAACAGCAAGGCGGTGGAGGGAGAGGGACAGATATGAAAACCTCAACCCAATTTTGGTTTTCATTATTTTAAAAGAAAATCTTAGTGCTTGGATGCTAATTAAAAGGTCACTGGATTGTGTGCATTTTGGTTTTTTTCAGTCATTAAGTCATGTCCATGGACCAGATCATGCCAGGCCCTCCTATCTTCCACTGTCTCCCGGAGACTGGTCAAGTCCATGTTGGTTGCATTGATGACAACATCTCATTTTCCGCTGTCACTTTCTCCTTTTACCTTCAATCTTTCACAACATCAGGGACTTTTCCAATGAGTCCTTTCTCCTCATGAGGTGACCAAAGTATTGGAGCCCCAGCTTCAAAAGCTGTCTTTCCAGTGAATATTCAGGGTTGATTTCTTCCAGGACAGATAGGTTTGATCTCCTTGCATTCCAAGGGACTCTCAGGAGTCTCCTCCAGCACCACAGCTCAAAAGTGTCAATTCTACGATGATCAGGTTTCTTTTTGGTCCAGCTCTCACTTCCATACATCACTATTGGAAAAATCATGGCTTTGAATATCCAAATTTTTGTCGGCAAGGTGATGTCTCTGCTCTTTAAGATGCTGTCTAGGTTTATCATCACTTTCCTCCCAAGAGGCAGGTGTCTTTTTAAGTTCATTGCTGCCATCACCATCTGCAGTGATCAAGGAGCCGAATGAAATAAGCTCTGTCACTGCTTCCATTTCTTCCCCTTCTAATTGCCAGGAGGGGGTGGGAAATGTAGCCAGCCATGATCTTAATTTTTTGATGTTGAGCTTCAACCCATTTTTGCACTCTCCTCTTTCACCCTCATTAAGAGGTTTTTAATTCCTCCTCACTTTCTACCATCAGAGTAGTATCATCTGTGTATCTGAAGCTGTTGATATTTCTTTTTGTGATTCATCCAGTCCTGCCTTTTGCATGATATGCTCTGCATATAAGTTAAATAGGCAAAGTGACAGTATACAGCCTTGTCATACTCCTTTCCCAATTCTGAACCAGTCAGTTGTTCCATATCCAGTTCTGACTGTTGCTGCTTGTCCTACATATAAATTTCTCAAGAGACAGATAAGGTGATCCGGCACCCAGGGCTGGCGCATCCATTAAGGTGAACTAGGCAGTTGCCTAGGGCGCCAAAATGGAGAGGGGGTGCTGGCCAGCCTGCTGCCCCCCACCCCCCACCCCACTGGCCACCGCTGTCTGTCCCCCCGCCACCCGTTGTTGTCCGCCCGCAGCCCCCCGTGCCCATTGCCGGCCACCCCCATACCCGTGCCCGTCGCCGGCCACCCCCCACCTGTCGCCATCCCCCGCCATCCCCCCCGCCGGTCGCCACCCTGCCCTGCCGCCGCCCGCCCCGCCCCACCCCACCCCCGCCCCTCACCTAGGGCACAAATAAACCTAGCGCCAGCCCTGCCGGCACCCCCATTCCTTTAAGAACTTGCCATAGTTTGTTGCAGTTCACACAGCCAATGAAGTAGAAGTAGATATTTTTCTGGAACTCTCCAGCTTTCTTCATAATCCAGCACATTTTGACAATTTTATCTCTAGTTCCTCTGTCTCTTTGAAATCCAGCTTGTGATTCTGGGAGTTCTCTGTCCACATATTGCTGAAGCCTCCCTTGTAGGATTTTGAGGATAATCTTGCTAGCGTGTGAAATGAGTGCAATTGTACAATAGTTGGAGCATTCTTTGGCATTGCCATTCTTTGGGATTGGGATGTAGACCGATCTTTTCAAGTCCTCTGCCCATTGCTGAGTTTTCCAAATTTGCTGGAATATTGCATGTAGCACCTTAACAGCATCATCTTTTAAGACTTTAAATAGTTCAACTGGAATGCCATCACCTCCGCATTGTTGTTTGCTATGCTTTCTGAGGCCCACTTGCTTCACTTTCCAGGATATCTGGCTTGAGGTCAGCAGCAACTACACTATCTTGGTTATCAAGGACATCCAGATATTTCTGATATAATTCTTATGTGTATTCTTGCCATCTCTTCTTGATGTCTTCTGCTTCTGTTAGGTCCCTACCATTGTTGCCCTTTATCATATCCATCTTTGCACTAAATGCCCCTTTAACATCTCCAATTTTCTTGAATAGATCTCTGTTTTTTCCTTTGCTATTGTTTTCCTCTATTTCTTTGCACTGTTTGTTCAAGAAGGCCATCTTGTCTCTCCTTGCTAATCTTGGGAAGTCTGCATTCAACTTTCTGTATCTTTCCATTTCTCCCTTGCATTTTGATTCCCTTCTCTCCTCTGCTATTTGTAAGGCCTTGCTAGACAGCCACTTTGCTTTCTTGAATTTCGTTTTCTTCGAGATGCTTTTCATTGCTACTCCTGTACAATGTTATGAGTCTCTGCCCATAGTTCTTTAGTTGTTCTGTAAACCAGCTCTAGTTTCTTAAATCTGTTCTTCATGTCCACTGTGTATTCGTGTGGGATTTAACTTATATTGTACCTGACTGGTCCAGTGATCTTCTTTACTTTCTTCAGTTTAAGTCTGAATATCACTATGAGAAGCTGATGATCTGAGCCACAGTCAGCTCCAGGTTTGTTTTTTGCTGACTGTGTAGAGGTTCTCCATCTTTGGCTGCAGAGAACATAATCAATCTGATTTTAGTATTGACCATCTGGTGATGTCCATGTGTCAAGTCACCTCTTGCATTTTACAATTACAATTAAAATCACAATTACAATTGCATTTTACAATCATGAAATAACCGAAACTAAGAGGAGGAGGGTATAGATACAAAAGATACAGGCATAAAGAGGTCTAAACATTTACAGCATATATAATATATAGACTTTATGGCCAAAATCCTCTTATGTAGCTATGCGGACATGAATTGACATTATGCCATGAAGGACTTCCAACAACGCACTGTGCATCAGTCATAATGGAAACTGTGTAACTGATTACACAACCACATTACACAATTCACTGTGCTAGTTATAACTCCTGGCATATTTGTGACGGTGAAAATCTATGCTATACTTGGACAATCAAGATCTTGTATCCCCAAGATCCAGTGTGGTGTAGTGGATAGAAGTGTTAGAGTTGAATTTAGGAATTCAAATCCCTGCTTGATCATGGAAATGCACTAGGCAGAGGAATGGCAGTGGTAAAACCAGCCTTTAAATATCTTGAATACCTTACAAAACCCTGTTAGGGTAAGCCTAAATCAGGTATGATCTGATAGCATGTACAAGATATAGTCACACAGAGAAAATACCATTTTAAATTAAATTTGGACACTTTGGGAATCTGAATAATCTTTTCCTAATTCACTCACTAACTGATGGTATTAGTAGGAAGGAGACACCATATTGAGTAAAAAAAAAAGTTGTGGCCTCCCCACCCCAAACATGATGCATAGATGCAAACTGACCCTTTTATGAAGATTCTTAGCAGCTTAGAGTTCTAGCAAGGGATGTTATAATATCCTTGTTTTGTCCTTTTTGTGTTTCTCCAAATCCCATCTGTATTTGCCTCCTGTTCTTCTTTCAGAGCAGATTGTGAGGCTTTGTATTTTGTTTCTTAATTGCACAATTTAATTCTTAATTTATGCACTTCCCCACTAATGGGAGCATGTTTGCACATATGCTCTCAATTATCTGCATTTTAGCCATTAGCATTTAAAAACTATTTTTTCATGACGGATTTTTAAATTTTAGAAAGCAAAGTGAAAGCTGCTGTCAAAAGCACCTCCAGCAATAAATCACTAGGAATATGTAAGATTACCAATACTGATATTTCAAGCTACAAAGCCTGAATTTATGAAATCCCAACAAGAATGTCAACAAATACAAGAAACAAATCAAAAGCCCATAAATTGAAAATATTCAATATATGCCCCCCCCCAAAAAAATCAGATAATGTTGATGATGACCATAAAGAAATCGGAATAATTGAATGTTTTCTGTTTCAGTCATCATTCAAAATGAATTCAGTAAGAAAAAAATTAAAAGAAAACTGGGATTTGGAGGAGCAGCTATGGAGGAAGTAGAAAAGATCTTCAAGTGTAAAGAATGTTGCTAGAGACCTAGTCAAGATTATCCATATGATGGTTATTCCTGTTTATCCAATGAAAGTTGGACAATGAGGAATGCTGGCAGAAAAAAATCAACTCATTTGAGAAAAGCTTTAGCAATATTATGAACCACCAGCAACATAGATATGTTTCTCATGGAATCAAATCAAATCAGAATTCTTCAATGAAGCCCACAAAAAACATAAAACAACACCCACCGTGCAAACTGAAGTTATCCTATCCTGTGTAGCTTTTCAGTTTAGGTATCTGGCTGCAAAACCAGAGATAGGGAGTTTGATTTCTGCGTTCTGACTCCTGGGGGGTGGTGGGAAGCCAGCCTATGCCATGCATCACAAGCAATTTGATGGCACATAGAGCCTTTTCACACGACCCCTAAGATCTGCTGGCCACTTAAATTCGGACCAGAGATCTTAGGGGTTTGTCGTTGTTCCTGTGTTCCCACCCCCTCCGCACTCCTGGCTGCTGTCTGCGTGAGGGGAGGGAGAAAAAAAGGAAGAAAAGAATGCCGCTCACCTCCATTCTGCCGTCTCACTCTGCTTGCGGCAGCATTAGTATCTCTTAAAGGTGCGGGGGGGGGCAAAAAAAAGAACAAACAGAAGCAAGGAGAGCCCGGCACTCACTAAGTTACATCCACATCAGGAATTTTTCACTCCCGGAGAGCAGGTACTTGTAAAGTGTGCTGGGACGTGCTTAGGTGGGCGTGGTCGCACTTAATTTTTTGTAAACTCTGGAGCTGGTGGGGAAACAATTTTAAGCTCTGGATCTGGGAGCCATTTGCCGCAGATTTTAGGGGTCATGTGAAAAGGCTGACAGTAACAACATCTAAAGCATGTGCATTGTGTTGTCCAAACTCCTCATGAGCCTCTCAAATGTATGAGTCCCCAAGTGAAGGACTTTCCATCTTGCTAGTCTTGAGAGGTGCAGAAAGACTGGTTCCATTTGAGAAACTGTTGAATCAGCTCCTGCAACAGCTCCTGCAACAGATTTTTCCTTCTCCTTTCATTTACAGCGCCCATGCACACATAAGACTCCGGTTATCTTGTAGGAAAGGATTATAAAACATAGGATGGGTCACACAGGGTCATTCACTTCCGCCAACACTCATAACTGATGGGCAGCAGTTGACTGGATCATAATACTAACAATTTTAGAACTGGAGAGCTGGAGGGACCCTGTGGATCACTGAGTCCAGTCCCTGACAAGGAGCCGCAGTGGGGAATAGAATAGAATAGACTTCCCAACCTATGGCTCCCCGGTCAGAGACCTCAACCACTGTGGAATCCATCCTGAAGCTTTGGTTGAACTGGCTTGTGGCCAAAAAACATCTCTCAGTTCCTTTCAGTTATTCTCAGGAGTAAAATTAAGGGAAGAGTTCGATATGATCAGGAAAACAGTTCCATCATCCCCCCCCCGCCAAATTGTGAATAATGTCCAGGTTGTTGTAGAGTCACCAAGTGAAGACAGCCTACATGTGCAGAGTTTCACCCACCTTTCCTAACCTCCCAGTTTATTCCCCAGAGCATATCACTGGGAAAGTTTTGAGACATAAATTAGGGGGCACATAAACTGAGAACAGCTGGAAATATTTGGGGTTTCAAGTCTTGTGTGTTTGGTTGGTTTTTGTTTGTTTGTTTGTTTGTTCGTTCATTATCCTATCCCCTGGCTTCCAAAACTACTCTAGATCAGGGACTGTACAAAAAAGAATAATAGTAAAAGCATATAATATATTAAATATGAAAACCTCAGAATAATATACATTGTGTGTGTTGTGTCGTTACAGTCGTGACTGACTCTTCGTGACTCCATGTCCATGGAGTTTTCTTGGCAGGAATACTGGAGTGGTTTGCCAGTTCTTACTCCAGGCACCTACAGCACCTGGTATTCCCTGGTGGTCACCCATCCAAGTACTAACCAGGGCCGACCCTGCTTAGCTTCCGAAATCAAGCGAGATTAGATGTGCTTAGGGCATCTAGGCGGCTTAACTATGAAATAAACAAATAGTGATCCACTAAACTTAAAAGAAAGAAAGAAAACAACATAAAAGGCATCTGTCCCAGCTCCTACAGCCAGTGTCATGGCCGTTGGCATCACAAACGTCTAAACAGCATTGCTTTGGAGTGTTTCCCTCTAGGTCGGCCTTTTGATCTAGGTTGAACTTGGTAAGTTCTGTGTAAAAGACAGGAGATAAGAGGAGACAACATGGTGAAAGGAAGAAAATGGAGTCTGCGTGACAGAAAGAGATAATGGGGGGAGCCCTAAGATGAATGGAGTTCGAGAAGAATCCCCCCCCCAAAGTTAGCTAATGTCAGCTGCCTGGAAAAGGTGGATGGTGTGTATGTAGGAACTTGCTGTCCAAAACATTAGCCGCAGGCCTCCACCTTCAAAAAAAGAAAATGTTTTGTTGCTTGTTGAAATGCTTTTCTGCACTGACCAAAGTGTTTAACCTTGCCATAAATAACAAGTTTCAGGGACAACTCCAGGGAGCATGTTTTTATCTCTATAATTGAGATTGGAGACTTACGCACTCTGCACAAAAAAATGGGTTACCAACTTTGCTTCTCATCTGGAAACATTTTTAGGTATTAAATGATTCATTAAGTTATACAAGACAACACGGACAGAGGAATTTCAGCCTCCTGCTTGTGGGTTTAGAAACATCAGAAGGAGGGTGACGTTGACCTTGTCTTGATTTCCCCTCACCATTTCATTTTTAAATGCTCTAAAGCATCCGGATAGCTAATCAGCACATGTGAATTTACTTTAATGTAAACAATGGGTTGGGACATGGTGGTGCAGCAGGCTAGAGTACTGAAAACTGTTGGCTTCAAAGTTGGCAGTTCAGTGGTTCAAATCCCGGGTGCCATGCAGCACAGTGAGCTCCCGCTGTTAACCCAGCTCCTGCCAACCTAGCAGTTCAAAAGCATGTATTGGAAGTGGTATCAGGAGACGGATATCTAGTCTTGTGCACTCCCAGATGCATTTGGTAGGGTCACTGTGAGATACAGGAAGCTGGACTAGATGGGCCTTTGGCCTGATCCAGCATGGCTCTTCTTATGTTCTTAAACGCAAGTAGATAAATAGGTACCAGCTGCCTAGATGCCCTAAGCACATCCGATCTCGCTTGATTTCGGAAGCTAAGCAGGGTCAGTCCTGGTTAGTACTTGGATGGGCGACCACCAGGGAATACCAGGTGCTGTAGGCGCCTGGAGTAGGAACTGGCAAGCCACTCCAGTACTCCTGCCAAGAAAACTCCATGGACATGGAGACACGTAGAATCGGTCACAACTGTAACGACACAACACACACACAAATAGGTACCGCCATAAAAAGTGGGAAGGTAAAACAGTGTTTCCTTGCAGC
>JAHTLZ010002265.1:0-14153 GCA_023846285.1 Phrynocephalus versicolor
CCCCCACCCCCGGGCCACAGAAAATCATCAAACATTTACCGGTCCGTGGGGACAAAAAGGTTGGGGAGCACTGCTATAGATCACCGGGTTCAGCACCTCTCAAGGAGGCACTGTGGGAAATCAATCTCTGAACCTCTAGCTCCGCAGCCAGAGATACCTTAACCCCTCATCGATCCAATAGTTAAATCCTAAGTACCAATGTGGTACAGTGGAGATGGCACCAGCAACAGCCATACTTAAATGTCCCAATGACCTTGAAAACTCCATCATGGTGGCTGTGAGCCTGATGCAACTTGATGGTGTGCACGCATGCACACACACACACACACACACACACACACACACCTCTATTCTTTTGGGTTGCATTTCTTTGGGGGGGTGTTGTGCCAATTTCAAGGTGCAGCTCAAAGGTAGAAAGCAAAGTCAATCCTTTTGTGCCTCTCTAACAGGGTAAAAAGTACTACTTGTGGTAACAGCCTGGCATAGTCTTATTTCCCTGGGGAGATGGATTAAAAAGACGCATACCTAGGGCTGATGTGAGCAGAGACTGGGGACGTACTTTCAGAACCAGCAGTTATAATGAAACAAGCAAAATTGGTTTACAGAATGTTGAGTCTGTTTGATATTTCTGGGGATCAAACTAACACGCAACAAGGTGGTGGCAGTGATTGAATGGTATACTGAGAAGTGGTGGTAGATTATTTATTGTGAAGTGACCACTTTGCAATAACAGAGGGGGGAAAACACCACACTGTGACTGGGTACTGCTTCAGAAAAACAAAAATAAGAGAACTGAGCTGGTGGGCTCACGGAGCTTCTACAGAACATGAACCTGTACAATAAGAACCTTAACATCATGAAAACAAAATTTGGAAGAGGAATCAAAGGGTATGTGGACTTTCCAATGGCAGGCAATAAAGAGGTCAAGAAGATGAAAACGTGCAGGTACCTGACAGGTTGCTGGGGAGGTCTAGAGAACAGACCCAGCATAGTGCTCACTGATAACGAATAGCTTTGATAGACATGGCAGGGAGGCCGGGAAGAATGGAACCATGGGAAATGATATACGCATTTCTGCAGTCAAGATCAAGGGACATGAGAGGCACCAAGAAGAGCTGGCTGCATCCTAGAGGCAACTTGGAGTGAGCAGCCATTCTGATGCATTCAGAAGTGACAGAGACTCTGGCTCATGTCCCAAAGTCATTGGGTCCACTGGATTGTGGATTGTTTGTGTGGGGAAGGGATCTCATATTTTTAAAATGTTCCTTCATGTTATTCATAGTCTTACCATTTTTATATGCTGCTTTTCCTCCAAACCTGATCAAACTCAACAACGTTTCCATGCACGTAGTCAGCTACGGCTGTACTTTTCTATATGCAGGGACACGGTCCAGTTCAGACTTCTTCCGTTTCCTCTAGGACAGGCATGTCCAAACTCCAGCCCTCCTGATGCTTTGGACCACAACTCTCAGAATTCTAAACTTAGATTGCCAATGACAAACGACTGTGGGAGTTGTGGTCCAAAACATATAGAGGGCCAAAGTTTGGACATGCCTGCTCTAGGTGTTCTGCCTAACGTGCAGGATGGTCCTCGATTCAGCTGCCCCTTGCAGCCGACCTGTTCATCTCTGCTTGCTACAGACTATCCAACAAAGATCGGGGGGGAGAGGAAGACAGCTCAGTTACAGTTCCTGAGATCTCATTTTGTCAAAGATGAGCTGGTGCAAAAAGAAAGCAAACAAGGGAGCAAACCAACCCACAAAACCCAAAGGCAGTGCAGGGTATTATCTGTTTCACTCTCAATCTGTTTCTTAACACAAAGAAACATTCAGGATCCAGACCGGCTATCCTGTTTAGTAATGGAACCTCATGACGCAGGGGTTAAAGTGCTGTACAACAGCTCATGACCTGGGGTTCAATCCCAGGTAGCAGGCTCAAGGTTTGCTCAGCCTTCCATCCTTCTGAGACCAGTACAATGAGTACCCAGCTTGCTGCGGGGCAGGGGTGGTGGTGGAATGTGTAGCCTCCATAATTAAATTGTAAACCGCCCAGAGAGTGCTTTAAGCACTATGGGGTGGTATATAAGCAGAACACTTTGCTTTGCTTAATGGAAGTTCAGTTTTAGACACTGGGGAAAGGAGAGGCCAAAGAAGACCTACTATTTATTTGTATACAATGTGAATGTGTTGATTTATATACATATAGAGACCATTAAAAGAGAATTCCCCAGCACAACTCACCTCCCCACAGTAGAGGAACTGTATCTGTTCGATCCGGCCATCAAGATGGCGGCTGTGGTCCAAGAGCTCCATGCTGAGGGGAACACTAAGACCCTTGGTCTCCCTCCTTAGGGTTCTTTCTCTCGAAGCCAAACATAGACTGGCAAGTCCTTGAAAAAGAGGGCACTTTCCAGGAGAGGATTGTACTTGGCAGCACAGAACACTGATGCTTGATAGATGCCTATCATCTGCTGTCGGCAGTCGAGTCTTCCTCTGAGCTCACCAATGTGTTAGGGATAAGAGCAATGCACCAACCTAACCCGGAAAGAGAAGTACATTTCTTCTCTCCACCCACCCCAGATCCTCTGCCTTTTGCATTGTTTTATTTATTTATTTATTTATTTATTTATTTATTTATTTATTTATTTATTTATTTATTTATATACCGCCCGTCTTCCATGGGAACTCCAGGTGGTTTACACCAATCAAACACAGGAACAATAAAAAAGATCAGAATAATAATGTTACAAAAACATATAGATAACGTTTTAATATATAGATAATGTTTCTGCTTGGTTTTTTCCTACTTTGCATGGGGGAAGTGGGATTTTAAAAGGGTAGGTAGGTGGGATTTATTTATTGTTTTAAAGGATAAAGGGAGGTACAAAACTGTATAAAGTGTAAATTACAGATTTGTATGCATGGGTGCAAATTTAGAAATCATTGCTGTAACTTTGATAGAGAACATGTACAACGCTGTATAAATTACCCTGACCAACAAGCACCTCAAATTTCAGGTTATTATTCATTCTAATCCCCACTTGGAAAAACAGGAATGAAACTGGGGGAGGGGGGTTGCAGCAAGCTAAGGGTGGGACCTGATAACAACCAGGCTCTCCCTGCATCTTTTGACAGAATAGAAAAGAATGAACATGCCATGGCTAATCCAATAAATAAATAAATATAAGTAAAAGTAACCAAGCTTCAGTTAATCAAGGAGGCCTTCGACTAAGTTTTCAGGAAGCAAAAGGAAAGGTGGGAGTGAAACTGCAGAACAGAATACTTTGTTTTCCAACCTTCCTTCGGAAATGAAAAATCCTACCCTACTGTTGTAGTGAGTTGGCATCAGAGCAGCCTGAGGATGAAGCAGTAAACATGCAGCTCGGCTTTATAATGTACAAAACAATTTACCGGAAAGCACAGGTGGCTCACTGAAATTAATCTCATTTCATTTTTATTCTATTTTATTTTTTTAGAGCCAGAATCTATATGGCCTAATAGCATTTTCACTTGCTGCAATTAGATCTAATATGATTTCGGGAGATTCAGAAAGGCATAATGGCATTAGTCAATACACTAGGAAGTGGCATAAAAGCATAGGTTGGAACTTGGACTCTTAGGTAAGGGAAATGGTATCAAGAAATCATAGCGCTGGTCCCAGTATCTTTCTTTTTCCTTCTATGGTTTTTGAAAGTGGGATGATTTTAGATCCTTATGATGATGGATGCTTTGTAGCACTCTTGCTTCCCTGTTGTCAAGAGGATCAGTAGCCACTAAGCCACTAAGACAGTGGGAACCATCTGGTTTGATGGAATTGCTACCTGATAGTCCTTACAAAGACACGAGTGATCACCACTTCAGTCCACCAATGTCCCCCAGAAGTCCTGGGCATGGCCTTTAGGAAAAAGAGGACAGCTAAATCAGAAGCAAAGTTGGGGTGGTGTGAAAGGGAAGCAAACCATTAGGGCTTGTGGGCTCTCTACCCTGCAATGTGTCAAAATCACTTGTCTGGCTAATGAGCCTATTGTCCACCTAATGAGCCTAATCAGGCCATTGTTCATCTTATGAGCCTATTCCAAACCAGGGTGGCATGAGGTCAAAGTGAACTATATAATGGAGGATTCGCAACTAGCTTTCTTCAGAATGATGAAGCTGTTTGGGTGAGCAGCGAAACGTTTCATGTTTCAATCTCTCAAGAAAAAGAAGTCCAGCTGCCATGACTCAACTTCCAGATTGTCTGGCTTTGGTTGAATCTGACTCCAGTGAGAAGATCTTCCCTTTCCTGCTCAGCCTCAAGCCACGCATTGTCTTGGACTGGCCCTACAATATGAGTTGGGTCAACTGCATCCAGTGTCGCTGGCATGTGAGGTTGATCTGGCATGCAAAAAAGGGATCAAGATAGTTGCAGTTATGCTATGTAACACCTGCATGACTTTCAGAAAACATCATTCACAGAAAGCCTAACTCTCTGGTCCACCAGACTGCCTTCTCCCTGCTCAGTTTTAATTTAATATATTGTATATTCATTACCTCTTAATGGCTGTTGTATTGCATGCCTTAATATAGCTTATTTGTATTTTAATTGCTAGTGGCTGTGATGGGAAGTAAGTTAGGTTTGTTATTGTTTGGATATTAAAAAGGAATAACTATTCTAAATAATTTTTAAAAATGAAGCTAACTTTTCAGCAGTTTCCACCATATGCACTGTTACTTCTTGTTTTCTTCCCTCCCTAAACTATTACAGATATCTTGCCAAATTAAAAAAGGTCTAGTCTACTTTAAAGTAGACCTCAGGCATTTCATTGATTGGCCCATGGTGGTGGCGCATGTGGACATAGGGGCATATTATGCCCTGAACACATCTGATCTCGTCTGATCTCGGAAGCTAAGCAGGGTCAGGCCCGGCTAGTACTTGGATGGGCGACCACCAGGGAATGCCAGGTGCTGTAGGCACCTGGAGTAGGAACTGGCAAGCCACTCCAGTATCCCTGCCAAGAAAAACTCCATGAACATGGGGTCACGAAAATTCAGTCACGACTGTAACGAAGCAACAACAAAAATGGCAATTGTTGGGAAGCAGCAGCAAGAAGGTAGAGACAGTGGTGTGCCACACAATCCAGCTTGTGCTTCCTAAAATGGCCTGCAGCCCTCAGGTCCAGTAGAACATGTGGTCATATTGCCCATGTGATGGACCACCACAGACTCAAACAACCATTCATGTCCTGAGCCAGTCACTGGGACGGGCCTGAAGGAGTGAGGGACTTTAAAAGAAAAATAGATATGGCCCTTGTTGATTCCTTCTTGAGAAGGCAATACAGGGAGCTTGCATTTCTCTCTGTTTTTTTCTGAAATTAGTGGTGCTGCAACCACGCAATTTTGAGGGTTTGATCAAGGAGGTTGCAGCAGAAAAGGCAATGAAGGTTCCTGTCTAAGCTAAAGAATCATCCTGAGTTTTCCCCTCTCTTTCCACACTTCTAACTTCAACACACAAATGCCAGACTTAACAGGAGCTAATTGTGTGAGTACAGCTCCAACCCAGCAATGCCTCTGGACTCTTTGTTCCACTTCATGGTTGCCTTGCAAATGTACAAATGTCCCCAATTCAATTCACTTTTACAAATTGGGTAAATGACAGTGAACATCAATACCTTAAAAATAAAAATAAAACGCCCAGCAGATGATGGTTGATTGATCAGCATGGCAGGAAGTGTAGGTGTGTCCATCCAGTTTCATGAGCAGTGATGAGCTGTGTATTAATTGCATTCGTGCCATTTGTACTATATCTAGTTTGCAACTTAGACTCTTCCCATTCACACTCTAGATTGGTTCCTATAATATCCATTGGCTATGAAATATTGAAGTGGGAGGCATTTTAAAGATCATAATTGTCCCACCATTGCTAAAACAAAGCAACCAGATTGCTGACGGGGTCTGCCCACAGGGGTCACACAACCCCATTATAGCAGCTCCACTGGCTGCTAATCCATTTCAGAACTCAATCCAAAGGTTTTAGCCTCTACTGCCCTGAACTGGCTTAGGTCCAAGCTATCTCAAGGACTGTGTCTCCCTTTCTGAGATTGCACAGAAGTTAAGATAATGAGGAAATGCCTTTATATCAGTTCCACCACCTTTATGGGTGCTTTTGGTTGCTGCTCCCAAACTTTGGGACTCCCTCCTGCAGGAGAACTGGTGTAACTAGGGAGGGGCAGAAGAGTGTATGTGCCCCGAAGCACGCAGGAATCTGGGGGCACCTGGAGGGGGAGCAGGAGGAGGAAGCCATGAGCCATCCCTCCAGCAGTCCTCCTTTCGCCCCGCTAAGGCATGGCAGTCCTTAGTCAGGCTTGGTGATCGTTAGCCTGGGGAAAGGAGGAGAGGGAAGCATGCAATGGAGGCGCTGCTTGGGAAAAAAATCCCATTGCCTGCTTCCCTCTCCTTCTGTCCCTGGGCTAATGATTACCAAGCCTTAGCTGGGGGAAAGGAGGAGGGGGAAGCGTGTTATGGATGTGATGCTTTAAAAAAATTGCACTGTGCAGTTTGCACAGGAGAGCCTTGTCCAGGACACCCCCCCACAAAGAGGACCTGAGAAAGAGGGACTCTTCTCCACCTCCCCCGCTGTTCCCACAGGATTATTTAATTTTTTTACTTATTTGTTAATCTTATACCCCGCCCATCTTCCCAGTGGGAACTCTGGGCGGCTTACAATAAAAATAAAGCACCACTTACTCGGTGGGTGAGATGCAGTTGGGGGACAGGAGGGAGCACAAAAACTGACTTTGTCCCCAGGCGCTCCAAACCTTAGCTACGCCTCTGCGCAGGAGGCCAGGCTTTCTCCATCTTTGTGATCCTTCTGCAAGGAGGCAAAGGCCTTTCTCTTCAGATAAGCTTTCCCTAAGTGACTGGCTGCCTGAGTAGGGTTTTAAATGGCTGGTTGTGCTTTGAATGTGTTTTTGCTTTTGCTTTTGTACGTGTGTGTGTTGTTTTTTTCAGTGTGGCATTTGCTTGCTCCTTTTTAGTATTTGTATACTTACAGCTTTGAGGTTTAAATGCCGTCTTTTAATGAGCTAAGTCGCCTGGCGTCCTTTTAAAGGATAAAGACGGGGCAAAAAACATTTTAAATAAATAAATGAAAATAAATAAATGTTTTCCCTTGACGTCCCACCTTAAAAGCACAGCCTCTCCTTCACTTTATATTTTGACACATGAATCCGGGAAAAACAGAATGAGAAGAGGAAATCCACTTCATTTTTTGTGCCATACTCCTTTTGGCTTTTTCAACTTCAGTTTTTATTAGCTTCACTCTGTGCTTCCTGTGCATTGGTGCAGTGCAGAGGTGTTTGTCTGAGTGGTGAAACTCTGCAGAGAAACTTAGTTGTGCCTCCTACCATTTGTTTGCAAAGGCAATGCTTTTGTTCTGGGTATATGCAGTATCATTTCCATTAGTAAATGTCAGCTGATGAGGCAAAGGAGAAACAGAGAAGGAGATGCTGAAGGTTCTCAACAGAAATGAGCTTGGCGATGCCATTTTATATATAAAAGCAAACAACAAAACAGCCCAGACACAAGAGCTTATGTTATATAACAGCCAGGTCCAGATCCAGTCCTCTTTCATTATGGGCAATCGGTGACCCCAGGAAGAAAATGAGCCTCTTCCTTTGTAACTGACAGGTGATGCAAACAGGCTCTTGATGGCCGGAGCACAAGGTTGTGGTGAATGAACGTTCTCCAAATGGTTTGGACTACAATCCACACAGTTCCTGACTGGCTACACTGATAGTTAGAGATGGTGGGGTGAGCTGAAAAATGGACCACATTTTCTGATGAATTTTGCTGATTCATCAAGATTTGTCAATTTATATTCATCATGCAGTTCCCCAATGAAGACAATTTGATGAATTTTTAACACTTTTGATGGGTTAATCTGTTGGGCTATAAAATGTCCCCCAAGGCACCTAGAGATACCAACATTGGAGGGAAGCATCTCCTGACTCTTCTCTACAATCCCTCCAAGGTTGGTGCAGATTTGTTTTTTGATGTCTGAGTTCTGTACCCCCAAATAGGGCCCCACCCAGAAGGTTCTCCCCAGGTACCTAAAGACTCCAAACCTGCAGAGAAGTCTCCTCTACAACCACTTCAAGTTGGGTGAATATTGGATTTCTCCAACTCAGTTTCTAAAGGAAACTTTCGGAGCACAAACAGTGGGTGTATAACTCACATGTCTGAAACCCAGTCTTCGCCAATCTTAGAGGGGTTGTAGGGGAACATTTGGGGAAGCTCCTTTGCATGTTTGGTGTCTCTGGGTGCCGGGAGGACACTCTCTTGGAGGGACCTCTTTGGGGAGTACATAACTTGGACTTCTGGACCCAAATCTTAATCAAACTTGCGTGGCCTGTAGAGAAGAGGCAGAGGAAGTGCCCCTAAAAATTGGGGGCTCTGAATGTCATAGGAACTTTTTGCAGCATTTTAAAGTGGAGATGAATCAATTCACTGATTTGTCGATTCATCCCTGGATTTGTTGATCCATCAATTCATCAGTTTGTCAGACCTAATGAATAATGAACCATCATTTTCTAAATTTACCCCATCTCTACTGATAATTATAATTAAAGTCTCTTCAAGGACTATTCCCCCCCACACACACACACTCCCCACTCCCCCAGCTAACTTTCATCAGTGTCCTGTAGTTCTGCAGCATTTTAAAAGGCAAATTATTTACAGCCTGATTAATGATTCTTCCCATTTAATGATTGAGGCAGAGTTTTCCTATTCAATAAGCTATAAAACAAATTTACCGTGAGACTGGTTGACCTGCAATCCAAAGATGCCAGAGTTTTGCTTTAAAAAAATTGAAAACAAGGCTGCTATGCACTCCTGTTGGAGCCTGACTGACTGACTGGTGGATTTATTGATTGCAGCGTGTGGATTAAGTCCTGAAAACAATGGTTGCCTGCGAAAACATTACCAACTATAACATAACATAATTTCAGAGCTTAGAAGTAACAAGAGTTACATAAGCAATGCAGTTATATATCAGCTGAAATCTAGAAGCAAGTCACAACTAGAGCTGGCTCATTGACTCAGTAAGTCAACACTTAAGTAAGTCCCAGTGATTCAGTAGGCCTACTCTGTTGTGACCCACTAATAGATTTCAGCTATAGAGTTGTTATTTTATTACTGTTGTTGAGGATATTCAAATATTGAGGGAACTGCAATGCTGAAGTTTTAGCCATTACATTTCAAAATTACCATAACAGGTGGAAGCACACTTCTTTTATTCTGGTAGTGAATACTGTAATTTTTTTAGTGACAATTTGCAATTACTTTAAAAAGGAATGGTAATTGGTAAACATTGCTAGTTGAGACCTATTGACAAGGCAGTTTGAAAACTTTTACTTACTAATCTTAGCTGGGAAGGGATGGGGGGGTTATAATGTAACAAAAGAAAATGGAAAAGTTACGAGCAGAGAGACAAGAGTAAAGGATCAAGATACTTTCAAGCACTGTAATAACTAACAGTAACAAATTACTTGCAAAAACAGTAGGAATTGAGAGACCCAATTCCTTTTGTAAGGAAATGTCTATTTCAATAAGCATTTTCAGGGCATGACACTGGGGCAAGAGGCAAATCATGGGTGGGAATTAAAAAAGAGTTGGGTGGCCGCAATCATAATTGTCAATCCACCTAAGAAACCAACACTCTCCGACATAACCCAACCATTTGCAGAAATAGAAAACAAGCCCCCTCATCCCAAGCCTTTGTGCTTTGATTGGAGGAACTGTTGCTCAAAACACCTAGAGGAGACGCCTAGTCTCCTACATCCCTCTACAGTCCTTCATTTATTTTTCTAACCACTGATCAGTTGTGAGTGGACCCTTGCAAGAGCCCTGAGTGCTACTGTATGCACCTTTCTCTAACCTCAAGGTTAAAGAAAAGAGAGAAAAAATGTAACAGGGGAAAAATCAGTTGGCACAGACACGGGGACAGCTTTACTTCTAGTAACAAGGTCTACCGCCAGCTGCACACACACACCCCCCCAAAGCAAAAGATAGACAGAAGCAATGTTCACTGTTGGCATTGTCTGTGACGGCCAATGGTACAAAAGGTCAGGGGGCCCAAGGGGTGGGAGCAGCCAGTTTTTATGACTTGCCATATCTGCATTTGCTTGATCAGCACGTAGCTCCTGTGTAAATGAGCAACATCAATGTAGACAGGAGGCACTGTACACAGTCGACATAACCACAGCCCTCCTAAACCCATCATCAAGTCCTCCTTAATATTTTCCTGTCCCAAAAAGCAAGGAGCAATGTGGAGTCCTCAAGAATACTGCTTGCACAACCTACAGGCTGAGAGGCTGAAACTAGGGATCACTTGATCTCCAGTTCAAATGTTGACCATGCAATGAACTCATTGGTATCCTTTGCAAGCTTGTCCCCATGGGACTCAGTTGCCCCCGCCATCTAGAATATGGGAGGAGAATAAAACTTTGCAGCAGCATCGTAAGGACTGCAACCAGATAATGCAGGTGAAGACTTGAAAGTGCTATACAGTATATGTGTTCTGTAGCAGTTACGTTGTTATAGCTTTACATCAAGATTAGGCAACCTCCAATGTTGCTGGGCAGTAAATCCATATGGGAAGCCAGTGGTGATGCTAGACGGACAGCAGCTGCAGCCCAACAACATCATAATTAATTCATTTTATTACTATGATCAACAAATCAGAAACAAAATTGCTTCTCAGCCTTTCGGCTAAGCTCAAGCGTAATAACATCTGGGAGGCAAAATGTTGTGCTGGAACTGAGGAAGGTGGGTCTGGGAGAGTTCAAAAAAAAAAAAAAAACAGGGAGCATGGGATGAGAGCTTTACAAAATGTTGCTTCAAAAAGGGAAGGGTTTCCCCCACTCAAGTCCTCTTTCAGTGGGCTGAGCTGAGAAGAAGGAAGAATGAGAAAATAACTTCCCTCACATCTACTTCCGTCCTCCATGGAAGAAGGAAAAGGTCCAGAAGATGGTGGGAAGGCATATAGTGAAGAGATGCAGTTCTACTGGTGATACTAAGCCAGTTTGTCTCTGTTTGGAAGCCATGCATACAAATGACTGTCCTTCTCATGGACAAAGTTGAATATGGGCATCAGAAATAAAGACAGTCTTGCTTCAAGATTTGGGGGTCATTGCTTTTTAATGGGATAGAGACTTCAGCAAGACACTTAATTGGAAGATACTTAGTTACTGGCTTGGTGAGAAATGTGAGGCCCATTATCCGACCTACATCATCTTGTATGCAGCAGTAGATTGCGTCCATAATGTGAATGGTCAAAAGTGACAGCCTTTTTACCCATCTAATCCTTTTCCAACTTGGTTCAAAATACAATAATATATTACACTGTTTATATTTTACACATTTGACTATAGCATTTTCTCATTCTGCTTGTTTCATTGAGAGAAGAGCATTTTTCTATCACATTTTATCTCAAAATGCCATGATGGATTGGTTTATTTTTATTTCAAAGCTCCGTGTCACACTTTATTGTGTTTGTAAAGTCTGTCAAACTGTCATCCCTGCTGGGCTTTTTTTAGAGTGAAAGTGTAAAAAAAATCCATCAAATCTGAGTTCTCTTTTTCGATAAAAAGAAACTGATGTAATTGTTTTATAAACATGAAGACATGCCTAGATTGCAACATATTTTGATAAAGAGACCCTGATGGCTATAGCAATGATCAATGTAGAGGAAAACATTAAAAGATTCACCATGTGATATCCATGAGAAAGTGGGTTTTCAGCATAGATGTAAATAAGAATTCCAGAATATTGTTTGTTTGGGAGGGGGGGAGGGGAAATCCCAGAATCTCACAGTTAGCTTGGATGTCAGATCAGACGAACGAAACAAGCTAAAATTCCCAGTTCCATTCAGGGCTTTTAAAATTTAATCTCTGAAACAAGCTAGTTCTATGTTAATCTCTGAAACAAACTAGTTCTAGATCTATAAACAGTCCAAAATGTATCCTACCTCCTTTTATGTTTGTTTTTAAATATGCATGGCAAATGGCTGAAATTTGGTGACATTGTTTGCGTCTCTTCAGGTGACAATTGTCATAAAGTGTCCACTTTGCAGACTCAGTTGTGTACAGGTTCTGTGAATCATCATCACCATCATTACCTTAGAACCGGAAGTGACCCTATGGATCAACTGAGTCCAGCCCCTGTCAAGACATCAAAAAGTGGGAAATCAAATTCTCAGCCTCAGACTCTATAGCCAAATACCTAAATCACTGAGCTATCCTGAAGTTTCTCATCAGTTGAAGTGCCTAAATTGTCTGGCCCTAATCAGCTTTACGGGAGTGTACTATCCTTCTTTTGTGGTCAGCATAAGGTTACACAGTTAAACCTTAGTTATTGAATGAAGGAATTAATTTGATTGTTCTGAACGAGTTCCTTCCAGACTGTGATCGAGGGTAATCTTAGGAAACATGTTTTGCTAAGCATGTTTAGCATGGCTTCATCTACAATGCCATAAATGGCATGTCGGATGGCTCTTTCATTTATGACTGAAGAGGTCTAGCATGGCCAGAGGTTAATTCCTATGAAGTCCAAAAACACAAAAATACAAGTATAGACACTAGAGAGAGAGAGAGAGAGAGAGAGAGAGAGAGAGAGAGAGAGACTGCGGAACTACAGAGACTTACAGCATCTTGGAGTAAGGATAGGAGGCATTGCAGGACATCAGTAGTTATTATATGCCATCAAGTCACTTCTGACATGGTGACTCCATAACCTCTGATAGGTTGTACCACTTGCAACCATACTTTCTTTCCAGTCTTGCAAACTAAACATTGTACTTTTATGGAGTCAGTCCATCTCATTAGGCTGTCCTCTTTTCCCCACGACCATACATTTTCCTCAGCATTGTTCCCTTCCCCCAGCAAGCCTTATCTTTTTATGATGTGTCCAAAATATGGCGACCTCAGCTCAGTCAGCCATTTTAGCTTCTAGTGAGAATTCAAGCCCAATTTGATCTAGAAACCGCTTATTTATCTTTCTGGCAACCCATAATATCCATAATGCTGTCCTCTAACACCACGTTTCGATTGAATCAATATTTTTTCTTGTCAGTTTTCTTCACCAGTTTTCACATCCATCTGCAATAATCGGAAATGCCATAGTATAAATTATCTGGACCGTGATCTTCAACAATACTTCCTTACACTTCAAGGTCTTTTCTATTAACTTCACAGCTGCTCTTCCCTGTCTCAGTCTTCTGATGTCTAAACTGCAGTTTGCATTTGGACTGATGACTGAAGAGAAATTTCTAAAATATTTAACAGTTTCAGTGTCTTCATTGCCAACATTAACATTCGGTAATTATTCTGTAATCATTATTATTTTATTTTTAATGTACAGGTATAATTCCTGCTTTCCAAATTCTTCTTTCATTTTCATCTGCAGCAGTTTTAAATCATGACTATCTTCTGCCAGTATTATATTGTCTTTTGCATGACTCATGTTTTCCCCACCAATTTTCACTCCTTTTATATCTAAATTTAACTCAACTTTTCACACGATATGTCCTCCACATTGAGTGAAAAGACAGGCAGACAAAATACACCCTTATCTTATGCCTTGCATTTTGGAAACAATTCTGCTTCACCATATTCATTCCTAACCATTGTCTCTTGCCCATGATTAGGGTATAGGTTACTAATCAGAACAATAAGATGCTGAGGCACATGCATTTGTTCTAGACCAGTGCTGGCGAACCTATGGCACAGGTGGCAAAGGTGGCACTCAGAGCCCTTTCTGTGGGCACCCGACATTGCCCCTTCACAGCCACTGTATTCAGGTTAAATTGCTCTATTGGCACTTTGCAAAAAAATTAGTGGGTTTTGAACGGCAGTTTGGGCACTTGGTCTCTAAAAGGTTTGCCATCATTGTTCTAGACCAATCCGTACCTTTTCATTATCTATGTTGGCAACAGCTTTGCTTTAAACTATAAGGCAGAATGTGATTTTCTTTAGAAATTCTTTAATATACTCCAGTAGTAGATGTATACAGTACAGTGTTACCTCTTAAAACAAATTTAGTTTGTACTACAGGTAATTTGTTTTAAGAAAAAAAAATCATCTTATGAAATGCAGTTTCTCATAGGAATGCCTATTCCCA
>JAHTLZ010002266.1:0-10696 GCA_023846285.1 Phrynocephalus versicolor
CTCTCTCTCTCTCTCTCTCTCTCTCTCTCTCTCTCTAAACTTACATGAGTGATTTGTTGTTGTTGTTCAGTCATTAAGTCATGGCCAACTCTTTTTGACTCTATGGATCAGATCACACCAGGTTCGCCTGTCTTCCACTATCTCCCGGAGACTGGTCAAGTTCATGTTAGTTGCGTATAGTTAAACTTACCCAGCAATTAATTCAGGGCCCTCCTGAAAGAGCCATCCCTCAAAGAGGTTAAAGGGATGGCTTGTACATATAGGGCCTTTTCAGCAGGTGCCCCCCAGGCTACGGAACACCCTCCCAAGTGAAATCTACCCGGTGCCAATGCTGATGACATTTTGGACCAGGTAAAAACTTCAGAAGCTTTTTAACTGATATAAGATAGATTTGGCTCATGAGAGCAATTGTAGTATTTTGTATTTAAATGTTTTTATTGTTTTAATTGTTCACTGACAGTTTAATGTTTTAATTGCTTTAACTGTTCATTTTATTTATAAGAAGGGATTATGCAGTGGTTGATACTGGCTAGGTTATGATATAAATTTGTCTCCTTGTTTTCTAACAAACAAGATCCCCTAACTTTAGGCATCAGACCTTCCACATGTTTCCCTTTCAACAAACAGATGCCCCACTGTAGGAATGCACAGTAGCTGCAAGGCTTAATACAGATAGTGACAACAGGAAACCCAGCAGGGAAACTGGGGGCTGAAGGCCATACATTCTGGCCTACCCACACAACATCAACATATAAACACCAATAATGAGAACATTGTTACACTGTCTTCTGTACAATGTGGCACAACCAGGAGAAGGTCACCCCAAGGAGGTGAACTTCCCAAAACATCTATATGGGACCAATGGCTTAACTTGGTTATGGCAATTATTCAATTAACACTCAGATCCCAAAGGCGTCCATGCATTGACCAATCCGGTTGATTTCCTTTATGGCTCTTTGTTTAACCTGTATCTTTGTACTGTTCACAATCTTCTCTGCCCTTAAGAGAAGTCCCAGATGACACAATTGGTGTATTTTTTCCAATGAAATTGGAACTTTAGTTACACTTGCCTGAGCAGTTGCCAGAGCCTAAATTATAGACACATTATTGGCAGGTAACATTGGAGCCAGTTTTAATATGATCTTCTTTAGAGGGTCTTCATTTGAAAGAGTCAGCATCAATCAAAACAAGCAGTACTGAATTGGGTGGACCAGCCATGGTTTAATTCCATGCTCCTCCTTCTCTTCTTTCCCTCTGTATGCCAATGTCACATGACTGACCCAACCTCAACCAAGGAAGTCTTGGGTGGTAGGTCTTGGTGGCCTGGTCAACCAAGGCTTGTGATTTGACTGTTCCTTCTGATGCTGTTGAAGAGATTCTTTTCCTGTCCTTCTTCTACTGACCTTCCTTCTTGTACCTAGTTGCACTGTGTGGCATGCAATGAAGTGCAATTAAACCCAACATATCTGGCTGTCTGAGACTCACAAGGCAGAGGGGAGAGAGGCTGGCCAATAAAAGCATGGGACTTTCCTGCATTTTGGTTCTGGATTTCATTTCAGGTGAGAGCTCTGGAACTGTATGGCATACACAGCTGCCATTATTAACATATTTGTTAAGGCCATGCCAGAGCTTTCATGGTTGCTAGTTAAGAGTAATCCTCACCATAATCCTTTCACCCATGCAGTGAAAATCATACATACTGTACAGGGGTATGTTGATCTAATACAATGGTGATCAACCTTCGGCACTCCAGATGTTTTGGACCACAACTCCCACAGTCCTTTGCCATTGGCAACCTAGGCTTAGAATTCTGAGAATTGTGGTCCAAAACATCTGGCGTGTCAAAGTTTCACCAGGACTGAATTTTGTCAGACACAATGCTGATGAAGACCTTGGTCTTCAGACAGGCTTTCCCTTAGTGACTGTCTGTCTGAGAGCCCCTCCCCCCATGGTTTCTTGTACATAGTTGCTTTGAATGTGTTTCAGCGGTTGATTTTATCATTTTATTGAGGCATTTGTTTGATTCTTTTAAAATATTTGTATACCAATTGTTTTTTGCTTTTAAATATTGTCTTTTACTGATGTAAACTGCATTGGGTTCGTTTTAAGGAGAAAGGTAAGGTAAAAACATAATAAATAAATAAATAAATAAATAATCCTGAACCTCTCCCATGTTGATGTATACACCCACTGTGTGTGTGTGTGTGTGTGTGTGTGTGTAAAATATGACGTGTTTCAGTAGCTTTGAACTTCCTTCTGCCATCATACAGCTGGTTGTACCAAAAAAAGCAAAACAAAACAAAACACACCTGAGTTCTTTAAAGTCAGAAATTGAATTGTTTTTCATTGTACACCTGGTTCCTGCAACAACCTTCCCCACCCTCCTCAAAAGAGGATCTCCCCCTGGGGCCCAATGCCTTGAACTAAATCCTTGGTGGTTCCAATGTCATTAACGAAATCTAAAGTGCTGTGATCGTTTTACATCAAGCTAAAGAGTAGATATGGTAATGGCCTGGCAGTTGAAGTAACAAATGTAAACAGCCTGGCTACAGCTGGCAGAAAGAGTCTGATGGAATATACCCGCTGTGCTGATCCAGTGGAAATAGCAATCAGCCGATTTCATTTACCAGCTGCTCCTAGGGAGCTCTCTCTGCAACACTTCTCGAAATGTCTCCAGACGTCCATGGCTCCCAGGAACGAGGAGGCCACTTGTTCATATCAAGCCCATTGGAAAGCCACACAAAGAGCTTGCTCTGTTTTCTTCCTCAAATGCGGACGCTGGGAGACGTATAGGTCAGGAAGTCTTTGGGGACAGTAGATGACACCCTTGTCAGCACATCTTGGCTCCCCCTCCCTGTCTCCATCCCCATCAGCATTGTTGCAGTGGATTGCCAATTTCACTTCCTTTTCTCGTTAATCTCTTTGTCATGGAAATAAGGCGTCAGCAGAAGGACACTTAAGGAAGGTTTTCAGCCAGCTGTTTCCATGGTTTAGTGAGCTAATGAGTGCAGCTTACATCTAAATTACGCTGTAGCTCAAAGAATGACAAGTAGCCTGTGAGAAAGCCCAGCAAGATGCACCACCTCCAGCAGAGAGCATGATAAGGAGCTCCGGCATGAGTTTGTTTGTTTAAGAGCCCTCTAATTTGTACACAACATCTCTGCACAAAATTAATATCCTAACCCCATGAGAAATCTGGCACAATGTCAATGAATAGTGGATTTGGTTAGTACTCATAAGTCATGTGGGTCCATTAGATCCATGCCTGAGATCCATTTTGCACCCCTACAATGCAATGGAATGCAATGCACTGAAGAGCCCATGATTTCTATGGTGCAGTTGGACACAAATGGGAGCTATTGACATGGTAGATGTTTGAGGAAGTTCCCACACAGAAATAATGTGGATCCATAAGTATACATATCTTAGATTGTGTTTTTGCAACACAGTGAAGCCATGCATGGATGGACGCATGATCTGTCTTTGGGCAGATATGGGGCGTATGATCACACATTAGTGTGGGGATGATACCACATCATCACATGGATCCATGTCTTGGGAGCATGTTTTCGTACCAGTGCACATTATTCTGTGCAGCCACATTGTTAATTCACTCTAACTGGGCAATTAAGTTAGGCTCATCTTTTGGGTTGTGCTGGAGAAATAATTCACAGGGCATTGGTATTACAGTAGCAAGCTGTAAAGCAAGCTGTTGTGACAAATAGCATCTGTAAAGCAAGCTACTGCCACAAACAGTGACCAAAAAGCAAGCTACTGTCTCAAAACAGCAGTCATAAAGCAAGCTACTGTCAGGAAACAGCAGTTTGGGGGTTTGTTTGGCAGGCATTCTCTTTTATCCACAGTTTTCATTATCCACGGGAAGGCCTGGAACCAATCCCCAGCAGAAACCAGGGTCCTCCTGTATACTATTATTCAGTGGGTCCTTGCTAGAGATAGGAATCTGCCACCACTTTTTTGGAATTTGTGCCAGTTTGCTTTTTGGCCAGTTAAGTATTCAGCGTGTCCCATCTCCCCCTTCTTCAGTGGATGCTCACTCAGAGGCCGTGCCCTAGCTCTTCTTCCCGACCACCTCTGGATGCTGCCTCTGAATGGCACCCACCCATGGAGGCATGGCTGGAAAGCACCAAATACCTGCTGAGCAAAAACAAACAAGCCATGCACGAACCACCAAACTGGTAATTTGTGGGCACCTCTAGTCCGTCTTGAATTCTGTCCAATGGTGTACTTTATAATTTATTTACTGAAAATGTTTTTACCCTGCCTTTAAAAAAGGACCAAAGGCAGCTACTATTTTAAGCATATAAGAAGAGCCATGCTGGATCAGGCCAAAGGTCCATCTAGTCCAGCTTCCTGTATCTCACAGGGGCCCCACCAGATGCATCTGAGAGTGCACAAGACTAGATATCTGTCTCCTGATACCACTTCCCTACATCTGCTCCTTGAAGTACCCTGGTTTTAAGCCTGGAGATTACATATCTCCATCATGGTTTGTAACCTGCAATGGACTTCTCCTCCAGGAATCTGTCCAATCCCCTTTTGAAAGCATCCAGGCCAGATGCCATCACCACATCCTGTGGCAGGGAGTTCCACAGACTAAGAACACGCTGGGTGAAAAAATATTTTCTTTTGTCTGTTCTCTCTCTCCCAGCCCTCAATTTGAGTGTATGTCCCCTAGTTCTGGTATTTTATGAGAGGGAGAAGAGTGTCCCTCTGTCCACTTTATGCAAGTCCTGCATTATTTTGTTTGTCTCAATCATACCCCCCCCCCAATCATTAAGAAGGAGCAACTCACAATTTCCATTCATCTCTTTCCTGCTTCGAGACTATTTCTACACTTTTCGTAACAGCCTCTGAGAAGGTCTTAGAGGCAATTGAGGAAAGTCACAATTCCTGTTCCACATCGCCATTGGTAGTAAGTCTAGAGGACTGCTAGTGTGGTTTAGTAAACAGAGTGACAGACATCACTCAGGAGAGATGGGTTCAAATGGTTGGTTGGCCATTGAAAGCAACTGAAGGATGGAATGGGCAAAACCTCTCATTAAATAACTCTCCCAAGATGATCTGGCAGTAAGCACAGTAAAAACGATGAGCTCAGATATCACACATTAGAGGAGGGAAATGCCTAAGATAGTGACTCAATACCATGGATTTTACCATCAACTGGATTCTAGATGCCTACAGCTACTTTTTGCTGTTTTCAAATCGATATGTGAAATCTGCCTCCCCAACTCCTCTGCCTCCTGGCTATGTGCACTTCCCTGCTCAGTCTCAGCCCCAAACATTCTGATTCCAGGAGCAGAGGTGCCTCCACCCCATTGCTTTAGAAAACAGTTCATCCATTGATTTAACTCCTCTCTACTAACACAACTTGGAGCAGCTCATTTCAGCTTTCTGCACAAGCATGACAGTTCATGGGTCAACATTCTTCATCCTCTCTCTCATTTTCTGTTTCTAGCTATAGGGAAGGGAAAAAAATGCTGTTGCATCAGTGGTCTTGAAAACCCCAAGTCTCAAGTCTGAGTCCCTATTAAAAACAAACCCTTCCCCCCGCCCCCCCAAAAAAGGGACAGTGTGGGTAGGTTGTGAGTTGCAAGTCGAGTCCAAGTCATTGAAATACAAAATGCCCTGCATTGGAGTCATACGCCAGTGCGACTTCAGTCAGACTTGACAGCAAATCTTGTGACTCATGGCTTCATCCCTGTGAATTTCATTGCAGTTTCAGGGAAACTCAGATACAGATACACTCATCCAAACACCCCAGTATGCTAACCAGACCATAAAGAGAATGACTGACAGGCCCTTGTTCTTCAACCAGTTACACAACTGGATATACAACCAGTCTCGCAAGAGTGCACAACTGAGCATGTCAAAGGGTACCTGCCAGAGCAAGGGGAATACAATCACCTTTCCATGGTAGGGTAACTCAACAGGATACTAGCCACCATCTTTCAAACCAGTATGAAACAAGGACAGTGGGGTTTTTTTACCCAGTGTGTTGTTAGTCTGTGGAACTCCCTGCCATATGATGTGGCGATGGCATCTAGCCTGGATGCCTTCAAAAGGGGATTGGACAGATTCCTGGAGGAAAAGTCCACCACAGGTTACAAACCATGATGGAGATGTGTAATCTCCAGGCTTAAACCTGGGGTACTTCAAGGGCTAGATGCAGAGGAGTGGTATCAGGAGACAGATATCTAGTCTCATGTGCTCCCAGAGGCATTTGGTGCGGCCACTGTGAGATACAGGAAGCTGGACTAGATGGGCCTTTGGCCTGATCCAGCATGGCTCTTCTTATGTTCTTATGTTCTTAACTGCAATGGATCTTAAGTAGACTGGCTTTCATTTTTCTTGGGGATGCCCCATGCAACAGTACCCCCAAGCAAAAACTGCCTACTGTGGCTGAGCATCCAGCATAATGTGGTGCCAGCATCACTTGGCAGTGAAAGACTTGATGCCAACTATAGTTTGAAAGGCACAAAGCTTGTACGATACTAGTAAATAAGTTGTGGTCTTCCCCTGTGGTCAGTCATCTCTGTGAATCACACTGCCTCCTTGTGAATGCTGCTTGTTGGCTTGCTGACTCGGGTTATATAGCAAAGAGCTGTGTGTCATTACACCTTATACTGGAAGCCACAGATCTCTTCAGAAGAATCTTTTAATTGGGATCATTTCATGAGTCATTCCTAGGAACAGCTGGTACCCAACCCTGCTGGGAATACAGAAGTTGTGTCGCTTCTGTCTCTCGAGACAGCTGTGATGGATCTCAAGTAGCATGTTTCTGTTCTTTTGAGAGCAAATGACCTCATGTGTTGCCTCTGATTCTGACATTTGATCTAAACAAAGAAGCAGAAGGGGAAAGGGGGAAAAAAGTATCACCTGTGCTGGAGAGGATATATCTATATATGTGTGGGTGCGTCTCTCTGTGTGTGCAAGATACGGAAACATGTATTAATAAAACATCAGGCAAGTGTAGGACAATAGTAGTAGAAGTACCTAGTTTATGTCACTTGTACCCATCAAACTTAAGCCCCTCCCCCTTTAGCGCATGTCCCACCTCCTTAGTGGAAGTCCCGCCGCTTTAGACCTTCGACCCCGGAAGTTCTACCATCTTGGGGGCCTATAACCGGAAGTTCGTCCATCTTGTGGACCTCTAGGGGTGTTCCTCCCCCTTGGGGGAGGTCCTGTGACCCTCTAGAGGGCCCCCCATCACCCCCGCCCCTTCCGGTGGCATGCCAGGGCATGCCACATCTGTGACTTGTGTGAGCATGCGTGTATAGGTGTGGTAGGCAGTTACGTCACTGTTTGGTAATTGGTGGGGTATTTCTCCCCTAGACTGCCTGGCCAATAGGAGAGGGGTTCACCTAACGGCTGGGTGTGTTGCCCGGGCATGTCCTGTTGCCTGTGCGCATGCCTGAACCACTTTATAAGGGGCCCGTGTTGTCCTGGGGCTTCAGCAGCATTTTCCGGTTCGTCAGTCTCTGAGAAGAAATCTGCTGTGAGAGGGAGATGGCGAAATGCAGCGGCGCGCCAGCAGAATCTCCGGAGTCTCCCCAAAGAGGAGAAACGCCAAAGACGGAGAAGCAGAGGGGTAGACCGAAAAGGCGTTTGTACCCTGTAGGCTTTTCAAAACCTCTCTACCCTTTATACAAGGACTCACGATTTGGGGGAGCCTTTGAAGATCTTGAGCCTTCAGACCTTGAACCTTCAGCAGAAAATTCCTTATCTTCCAATGATGTATTTTTATTTAGCGGAAAGCAGCCGTCCTACGCCCCCAAAAAGCCGACCAGATCCAGCCACAGTGTTGAGGACACTCTTTATTGGAGTGATGATTATTTGCAGTGTGATTGCCCTCATGGAATAAAAAAGGGTCTCCAGGACAAAGAAAAAGAGAAATCCACGACTTCTCAGATGGAAATGGGTTTTGAAGATGAGGGATATCAAAGTTTGAACAGGAGATATCAGGTAAGATAATTTTTTGAAAAAAGGATTCATGACTTTCTTCTCAGGGGTCATGGGGGAATGTTTTCATGGGGTATGGAATGGGGGTGATGTAATTGTGTTACTAAGATCTTTTCTTTTATGTTGTCTTAACAGGAAGGGCTGGTGAATGAAGAGGAAAACTAACAACTGAGAGTTTCATCTAACCTGGAAAAATTGTTATGTTAAACTTAAAAAAAATAGCCTTTGGCTTCATATTGTTGTAAAAGCTTATATGATTTATAAAAGACTTCACACACACACACACAGAAACAACATCTGAAGGTATTTTCCTGCCAATAAAGAAATAAAAAGATAATTCATCTATTTGACTGTGTTTTTATTTTGTGTTGATGTTAAAATTTGGTTTGACAGATTTAAAAACGGAATGTATTTTTGTCCATGTAATTTTAGGAAGCAAAATATCCACTGTGAGATCTGGGGTGAAATTTTTATTAGCTAAAACCATATTTGCACGTACACACTGTAGTTTAGTATGGAGAAATACTGTATATGAAATGTATTTTATACAACAGCTATTGGAAAAGCCACCTTAAAATGCAAAAAGGAAGCCTCATGAGACCAAATGCTTTTCGAAATGTTTTGTTCACTTAGTTAAAATAAGGAGTATTTAGTTGGAATCTATTTATTTCTGTTGAGAACTCACCCCCACCCTAAGTTATGTATGCTGTTACCTGAAAACCTAGCTCTGTTTGTGAAACATAGTTGCTTTCATTTACAAAACTGCTATGCTGTAGAGTTCAGAATATATAGACAGATCTTTTTACCACATTATCTGAAGTACAGAACTAATTATCCCCATTTTTAGCCCCAGCACTATATCAGTATCCAGTATAATTAAAAAAAGTAGGCAATTGTTGGCATCAAACATTTCTAGACTTCTGCCTAAGCAAGGTGAGGTCAGCAAAAGTCTATAAAACATGATGGTTTGTGTGGTATCATAAGACTCATTTCCTTCTGTACAAATATGTTTGGGAATATTCACAAGTAATAACATGTGTGAAACCTATCAGAGTATGACATATACAAACTAGAAAAGAAAGCTTTTAAAAAAGGTTTGAGAAAATGCTTATTTGACACTTGGAAAAAATTACCCCAAATGGCCAGGCAATCATCTCTAGAATGAATATTGTACAAGCAGAATTATATATAATCTGTTTTTAAACTTGTACTTTTCTGACCATTTAACATAGCCATGCTGGAATTAACCCCCACCCCCCCCACCCCTCACAGGCACACATACAGTGGAAATTTACAGAAACTGTTTTTGCTCAGCACAGGCAGTGTCTGCTTATCAGCAAAAGGACACTGCTGTATGGAGAGGCGGGGGTAAATTTTATGAGGCAAAGCTAATTTCAAAAAAGAAAACAGTTTTAAATAATTGGAATGTATTTTTACACATGTTACTTCTGAAAGCAAAATATCCACTGTGAGATTTTTCACTGAATGGTCTTGTTTAGAAGGGATCATTTCATTTTGCCATTATCAAATAATCTTTTTCTTTAAACTTGTACTGTTAATGAACATTTAATAGACAGAATTACAGGTCTTTCCCTGAAGGGGACATGTACTTTTGTGCAGAGCCAGAGAACATACATAGCACAGCAAGCCTGATGAAGAGGGCATGATCCAGACCCTATCAGTTGCCAAAAGAACCCCCATGCTGATACCCCAAAACCTGGAAAGGACCACCTTTTAGTGGCTGCAGGCAGGCTGTGACCCCCCCCCCCAACCACCCAACCACACACAAGAGCCAGGCTGACTCCCTCTGTCCTTTCACAAAAAAACCATCCTGACTAGGAAGGAGCCCTTGTTTAAATATTTGAAAGGTGTATGATTCTAGGATTCTAGGATTCTATTCTCATAACAAAAGACTTTTATAAGACAAAATTATAGGATACCCCATTTTCTCTCCAATACACACATACAGTGGAAATTTACAGAAGCTGTTTTTGCTGAGCACGGGAAGGGTGGGTGCAGGGGGAGTTGCTTATCAGCTGTTAGCATATTTGCACACACACACACACGGTCGTTTGAGAGGTGGGTACATTTGTTCACTGCACAAGCATGCTTTATAAGTTGATTCTGTGCTTAAGTAAACAAGTGTTCAGAACAGTTACATTTAAATAAAACGTACAAGACATCACATTTATTTAAAAATAAGTCCCAAAGAGTTCAATGCATTTCTTCAGGATTTACTGTTGTGACATAACAAAAATTATTTAGCTTAGGACCCCAAACAGCTAATTAGAAGTGCCATGTTTCAAATGTAAGGCCTTTTTTTTAATCCACATCATGTTGGAGGTCCACAGCAAAATAGCATAGAGACACTTGTCACAGCTCCTATTTTTAAATACAGCTGTGCTCGTTTTGCTAATGAGAAATAACCCAGGACACTTCAAAAAGGCTGGATAACTGCCTTTTATCACAAAAGACACTAAACCTGTACCATTTTAATTATGAATCTGTTTTTTTATTTTAATGTTAATTACATAAACACCTTGAATTACATATTGACTCAAAATCCCATAGTGTCAAGCTACACCATGGAAGATTGATGTAGCCTTCATTCATAATTATTGTTTAGTAATGAAAGGTTTCCAATTAACCCCCACCACCACTTGAAAGGTTGCAAGGTTCTTAGGGATCCTTTTTACGGGGGGGGGGGGGGCTGTTT
>JAHTLZ010002267.1:0-19884 GCA_023846285.1 Phrynocephalus versicolor
GCCTGAGGGGGGATATGATTGAGACGTACAAAATAATGCAGGGCATGAGTAAAGATAACATTTGATATAAAATCTGGCAATTGATACACAGGTGTTATAGCAACCAACAAGCTTCTGTACCAGACCAGATGCCTAGCTTAGGACTTTTAAACAAGTCCAAGCCTCTCTCTCTCTCTCTCTTTGTACAATTGGTTGGAAGGAGGGTTTCATTTGCGGGTGTGTGAAAGGGAGGTTCTTTCTGTGCCTTCTTTTTCTTGATAGCAACATAAAAAATCTTATCAGCAAAATCTACCCTGTTCGTGTCAGATACTTTCTCCAAATTCGACTTGTTAAGATCAACAGTGATTGAAGATACCATCAAAGAAACTGTAGATGTTAACACTCTCTTGTTTCTATCTCGTTTTCTGAAGACTCTATCAGTGGCATAGCAAGGTTTTGGGGCGCCTGGGAACAAAGTTGTTTTTGTGCCCCTCCGGCCCTCCCCAAGCCCATTGCATCCACCCAGCAAGGGGCGGGGGCAATCTTGCAGGCAGGGGCAGGCGTTGGGCGCAAGGATTTGTGTGTGTGTGTGTGTATGTGTGCGCGTGCGTGCGTGCATGTGCGTGCATGTGCGTGCCTTATCTCCCCCATGGTGGCAACAAAGGAGGAGAGCGCCACAGCCACCACACTTGCACTCCTGCCTGCCTGCCTGCCTGCCTGCTTTGGCACATGCCTGGTGCGTGGTGGCGGGAGGGCGCAGGGCTTCCTTCTCCTCCTCCTCCTCTTCCCTCTCCAGGTGCTCCCAGATTTCTGTGCCTGGGGCAGATGTACCCTTCTGCTCATCCCCATATGCCCCTGGACTCTATGTATTACACATGGAGCTGGTTAGGATTGATCAACTGAGTGCTGGACTAGGAGAGGAAACCTGGGTTCAGATGCCTGACTGTCCAAGGAAACGTGGTAGGGTGATGACAATGAAAATCCTCTCCTTGATCATCTCTCATATCTTAGAAAGCCTCTTAAGGTCTCCATAAAATAGAAGCAATTTCACAGCACACAAGAAAAATAGCATACATAGAATTATCTTCATAAGTATGTGTGTGTAGGGAGAATACTGAATGACTGGCAGAGGACTGGGAGGGCTACTCCACTCCACAAACCACCAGAGGTGGAATCTGAAAACTACACCTCTGACTTGAGACTGCAGCCCCCAATTTAAAATTTCCTTTAAGCTGAGAAGCCTGGCTTGCACATGTAACAATATTTTTAAACTACATTATTACATTATTTCTGCACCATATACTTGTATGGATTGAAAAATAACTTTTGGAATTTTTTAGTGGTCTAATAAACATCAACCCCTCTTCCCTTTGGATTCCATAACAAAGTAGCACATTGCTTTGCCCCCCTTTTCATATCCATCCATTGGGAAAAAACACGATTGAGGTCATCATAATTTGGACATGCCTTTGCAGTATACACTACAAGTACACTGAGGTCATATTTCCCTAAGAGTAAGCCTGATTTAACTCAGTTGGATTTATTTCTTGCGGGGTGGGTGGGGTGGAATCCAGGCACAGATTGCAATCTGTGACATGGTAACCACTGATGAAGTTCCATTTGAGCATGGTAGGCATTTCCTTGTTTTTTAAAGCAACAACAGAATATAGTCATTCCTTTCAATGCTTTCACGGGGATAACTTATTTCTATTACTGTAACCTGCCCTGTCAATTAACAGTGATGTCATTTTTCTACCAAAGGGATCTTAAACCCTAACTTTGGAACTTTTGCACCACAGTCCTCCAAGATTTCACAGTCACTTAGGAGGGAATGAATAATTCAGTGTCAGAGGTTGTTTTTTTCTTTAAAGATTGTAACCCTATACATGTTTGTTCAGGTATCAGTCTCTCTGAGTTTGGAGGAGACTTCTCCTAGGTGAGTGAGTACTGAACAAAGGCATAATAGACGTTATGTACATTAATGATGATATATGATGCAGATAGTGCCTGGAATAAAGCATGATTAAATGTCTTGCCTTAATAAAGCTGCTGAATTTGATAATATGCCCATTCATCAACTACACAATAGTTATTTACAACTTGAGACTGACAAAAAAAAGAGAAAGATGGATGCCTGTTTTTCTATGTTCGGAAATATTTTAGGATAGCTTTCACTGTCTCGCAGAGATGTTCCTGTAAACATCAATTTAACTGGTGGCCAAGCTTTAAAACAGAGGAAGGTCTTAGAAAATATCCTAAAGGTGATTAAACTGTGGATTAATTTAATCGCCTTTGGAAGTTAGTCCACAGAGCAATCCTCCCCAATGAGAATAATTTATCCCCGGCTCTCACAAGCTTTGTAAGTATTAGCGTCCTGAAGGTATGTACTGTAGCTCTCTTGGTATATCACAGGAAAAAAACTCATTTTTGATGCAGGTGAAAAGTCATTGTCCCATAGCACCTCAGAAGATAGGAAAAAGTCTGGTTTCTACAACATGAATAGTTTATCATGACTAATGCATGCAGCAGAGTGAGCTGCTAAAATAAAGGCACCCCACTGCAGAATGAGATAAAAATCACCATTATGTGCTGAACTGACCAACTTCTGTTCTTTTCATTGGAAGAAAGGAGGTTGGAGTTCACATGACCTAATGGTTTCCCAGAAATGGGGAATTTTGCTTTCTTTTCTACCACAGGCCCCAAGAATTGGCACCCATTGTGGTCACAATGGGTGCCATTGTGAGACTCTGGGAGCTGTAATACAAAAAACAATGTTTCCCAACTTTGATGTTTATACACACACGCACAGTTCTGCACATAATAAGCTACTATATGAGAAGGGAAAATAAATTAGAATATGATTTCTCCCAGCTTGATAGCTTTAAGTGCACTAGGAATATTGTTTTGCAGGCAGTTAGGTCACCCAGTGTTTCCTCACAGTGTGAATTAGGATGGTTCAGACACAGGTTCACACATTATTCTTTCTGAGGAGAAAGTTCCACACTACTATAAGCATAGTGGTACAGTCTTTGTTCTGGAATAGCCAAGCCCACTGCACTGGACAGCTGAAACGTTTTAGAACCGATGGTCTGACAGGTGTATGAGGAGCATTTCACCCATTATGAGGGAACATTTGATAGGATAGAGCCAAAAATCCCCCACCCACCCCCTTTCGGCCTGAACTGCTTCCACTTGGTTATCCAATGATGGGATATATGTATGTATACACACACACAGCCAGCAAGACATGGGTTGCCCTTATTGGTTCTAAAGTACACAGAGTCCTCAGAGGAGGAAGTTTACAAAGCAATAAATAGAATACTGTGGAGGAAGAGCCAAGTAGGCCCTGTCCCTGATGCCCACTTAACCGCATTTCCAACGAAGGTATGATCTAGACCAGGGCCTCAGAAAATGACCTACGTAGGTGGGGCAGGAACATGTGGGAGAAAGGCATCTTTAAATACCCTCATCCCAAGCCCTATTGGGCTTTAAGGGGGTGGGACAGAAGCACACTGAATTATACCCAAGAATAGCCTAGAAGTCAACAAACACATGGTTGGAATAGTGTTCTGGAAAGTGAGCACCCAGCTATTGCATTTTGTGCCAATTTAAGTTTCTGAACACTTTCAAAGACCTTCATGTCCCTAGGAAAATATATTGTGCTGCCCTAGTGACCAACAAGCTTTATGTCACTGAAGAATGGAGCCCAGTCAGATCAGGCCTATGAACTCAGTTAGTCTTTAAGGTGCCATAAGGGTCTTTGTTTTTGTGGCAACAGACTAACATGGCTTCCCTCCCCGGAACATTAACGACAAAACAGTATACAAAAGTACACAAAACACATTGTGTTTTCCAGAACACAGCTTCAAAGACTGTGTTGTGAAAAGCTTGCATTGTGCTTTCTTTATTTTCATATACTTTTGGGTGGGCCTAATAAAGGTGACCCTCATCATGGATTTGGGAATTTGGTAGAGGGAAGGACAACAAAGCCATCTCCGCTTTCCTTTCAGGAAATTAATGTTGAAAGAAATTTACCACTAATTTGATGAGACATGGGTCACGCCAGCTGTTTTTTCCTTCTAAAAGCTCTGCAAGGGTACTCCACATGGTGGCTGCCAGTGTGGGCATCTAGTTGCAGAGCTGGCTGAAGAAAACACTTCCAAAATATGAATGTGCTTGTTCAAAAGATGAGCTCCCCAATCCAAAAATAGGCTGTAACCCTAACCCTTGACTGACTTTTCTGTTGTACAGTACAAGAAAACCTTGTCTGGATTAACTGGGAGTTAAGTCATGGCAACTGGACTTCTTTTCTTATGGGGCTGAAACGTTTTGCTACTCATCCAGGCAGCTTTTTCAGTCTGAGGAAAAGTTGGGGCAAGGCTTCCAATTTATAGTTCACCTTGGTTTGAGCCCACCTGGGTCTGAATAGGCTCGTTAGATGGACAGTGGCCTGAATAGGCTCATTAGATGGAACGTGTGAAAGTCACACCTATGCAACCCTTCCCAACACCCATTAAGTATGGGTTGTTAGCAGTGGCTTTCCTGGGGGAGGCATGAAGTGGTTCTGATTTGTCTAGGGATTCATGGAAGGCCAGCATGATAAGTGGGAGACAGTTTGCGCTTAAATCCATCACTCCTGTTGAGAGGGATTTTTCAGTACACACATGAATGGCTTCCCCGACTCCTCTCTCAAACCACCTATCTTCTCTAATATGTGTACATTCTCATCTTTCAATGAGTGTCCTTTTTCCTTCAAATGAAGGTACACCACTGATTCTGATCCTGAGCTGTTACCCCTCCTGAGCTGGACCATCCTCCTGTTTAGAGGTGGTTTGGTTTCTCCAATGTAGAGCTCTGCACAACCTCACTGCAATGGACCACATATACTATATAGCTCCTTTTGTGTTTTGGTGTCAGTCTTTTGGGTGGACGAGTCTCTGCCTTAGTGTGTGTCTGAGTTTGAAGTAAATGGGTATGTGGTGTTTGCCAAAAAATCCTTTTTATCTTTTCAGACACTCCAGCCATGTAAGGAATGACCTGGTTCTTCTGTCGGCTCTAGGTCTCAGATTGATCCATGGGATGCAAGGTGAGCTATAAATTGGAAGCCTGAAATCTTTGGCCTGAGATTTTGTAGCACTGGAGAGGTATTACTGAGATAGTAAAAGAGTCTTATGAAGTAAGATGGGCAATTCTGTATCTGGAAGCAGTACACCCTACAGAGGTAAGGAGTGTTTATATATTCTCAGGTGCTTCCATCCTCTTTTGGCGAATGATGTTGCCCTGTTTTATAGCTGAATGTTGGAGATTGTACCTCTATTTTGCATATGGCAGGCATGTAGCACTGGGTGCTTTTTATGTCTAGATTAGAAGAATAAAGAAGAAATATAGATGTTTTAAGATGTGATGTGCTATTCAGTTTTTCCTGTCTGAGGAAGCAGGCTTCAACTGAATCTTGGTGCTTGCTCCTTACAGACCAGGCACAATACAGAAGAAAGTTAGTTTGCAAACTCCATGAAATGAGAAAAACCTCTGTTGTGCTAGTTGACACAATCAGTCCTTAAGAAGTGTCACCTTATTATGGGTGATTTATAAACCTGTATCTGCCCATCTCTATGGCACTGGTGTCTGTAAGTGAGGACTTTGTAGTCAAATACTGTAAATGAAGAAATAAGTATCTGGTGAATATCAGGCTGGGAAAAGTAGGTGTAAAATATTCATATATGCTTCAGGTCCCCAGAAAACAATGTTGCCCGAATGATGGCAATTCAGATTGTAGAAGGAAAGACAAAGTTGCCCTTGGCTAATATTAAAATGGCACACACCAGAGGGGCAGGAATAGTTTTGGAATAGGCTGTGGTGGACATTGTCCAAGTTTTGCAACTTTTGGGGACATGACAATCTTGAAATGTTGGTCTGCTAAAAAGTCCATAAAATACAGGTATTTTCTCAGTATGGCATCCGTATAGCACGTGCAATCGGCTGCATACAACAATACATCTACACTTCACACTGTGAAAAAGGCCCGTTTGTTTTTTTCCAGAGACAGGAGAGAGGTGTAAAATGCGTTCGCACACGTGTGTGAGTGCCTATTCCACATGGGACGGAGGGGGTGGTGGTGGCGGGGGAGCCGTGGGAGGGGGGGGGGCTGCCTTGGCAAGACGGCCGGTTTCCCTTCAGGGTGGGGCTGTTGCGATTGTAGCTCTGGTAGGGCTGGCCGTGCCTCCCAACGCCTGCCGCACCGAGCCGAGGGGAGCGAGCGAGGATATGTGTGTGTGAAAGAGGTGCATGCGTGTCACCGCCTGGCCTGGCCTGACCCGCGTCGGGCTCTCTCCGGGAATTCCAGCGTCCAGCTCCAAGGAGCCTAGGCTGGGTGGATAAAGGGAGGTGGGCGGGCTCGGCGGCGGCGGCAGTGTCGGCGCCCCCTCCCTTGCTTGCCCCAACCACCAGCCAGCCCAGGGCGCTGCGGAAAGGGCAGCCTCCGCCGCCGCCGCGCCGCTTGCCGCTCCCTCCCCGCCTTTGTCCGCCGGCCAGGCAGGCCCCGGGCAGCCAGCGGCCAACAAGAGAGAAAAGCGCGGCGGGAGAGCGGGGCCCTGCTCCTTCTCCTCGCTTCCTCTCCCGCCTTTTTTTTCCGCCCCCCCCGCCCCCACCCCCACCCCGTTGCATTGCTGTTACGGCGGCGGCGGCGGCGGTGCTCCAGGCCGGCCCGGCCACCTCTTTGCCAGCAGCAGCTGCCGCCGCCTTGGGCTCAGGTGAGTCTCCGCCTGGCTCGGAGGGCGCTTCCCGGCGAGAAAGCGCCGGCGGAGGGAGGGAGGGAGGGGGCAGGCCCGGCCTGGCGGCCCTGAAGCGGCGTCCGGGTCTCGGTCTCTTCCCGGAGCGCCGCCGAGCTTGCTGGGTAGGCGGCTTCTCTTCCTTTCCAAGACCACGGAGGTAAAAAAAAAAGCCTGGGTTGGGGGGTAGGAGTGCAAACCATGGGGTGGGTGTGCATGTATATATCTTGCAGGGGCTCCTCGGCCATATTTATGCCACGGTCTTCCCGCCTCCTACCTAGGTGGCCACCTCCGTTGCTCTCGCAAGCGTGGCCTGCTTCCCTCATTCAGACGTGCGGTTTGGACCCCCGTGCGTGGCGGGCGGGCGGGCCCCTGGGATCCCCTGCCCAAGCGCTGGGCAGGCAGCGCGGCTCCTGAAGGCTTCCTTTGCCCAACAGTTTCCCCCGCATTCTTCTCGGACGCTGCTTTTTTCGCAATGGTCCGTCCGGGTGCGATTCAGAGCAACCGCCTGGAAGTGGAATCACGGCAACTGGACTTCTTTTTCCATTTCATAAAGTCCCCTTGCTGTGACTCCACTTCCAGATAAGCTCACCTGGAATGACTGAGAATCTTCACAGACATTCAGAGCAACAGGTTTTCTCCTTCTAACTTGCGTGGCGTGATGTGTATATAATATGAAGCTCCGGTGGTGGTGGGCTTGGGATCCTGTGGTTTTCCCTCCCTCCCTCCTTCCTTCCCTCTCTTCCTTTGTGTTGTCACTTTGCAAACCCCAGGATTGAATGCAAGCGGGCGAGGGGGAAGAGAGGCGCCAGCCTCTCTCTTTTTTCTTAGCCACGCTCGGCTTCCAAAGAAGCCTTTTACTTCCTGGGGCCTTTTAACATTTGATTTACTGTGTCATGCTCCACTTGGGTTCGTCTTGGGTTTTAATTCAAGGTGTTTCTTAACTGGGAGAGATGGGGAAGGGATGTAAAGGACAAGGAGGTGCCTTCCGTGAAAGAAAGCAGCCTGCATCCTTCACAGATGGACGGACACGATTTCTTGCGCATCTTCATTGTGACATGTTATTGATAGTAAATATATGGCCCGGGACACTGCTTTTCCCTGGCCATCTTGCAATTTACGGCATAGTCAGGGCTTTGGTATCTTATCCTTTGGCTTTGCGAAATAAATGCATGACTGGGGTGGTTGAATGAGTATGGCAAGGACCTCGACTGCGGTTGCCCACATCCTGTTTGGGATGTCCATGCATCTTTTACTATTTTGCTGCTTTCATCCCTTCCTACAGTACTGCAGCCGGTCTCTGTAATGGTAGATGCTTGTCTGTGAAAATATGCACGATTTAAAGCTACTTGAAAGCTTTTCTATTTCATAAAATGCTGTGGGAAATAGAGAGGTGGGAATAGATTTTTTAAAATAATCTCTCCAGGACAAATTATTACCATCAGATAATAGTTCTATAATCTTAAAGGCTACATATCTGTCTCTTTAATAAGGCAATGCAATTAATCTTAGCAGTTTTTTTCTGACACAAAAATGGTGGCTCTGCAGATACTTTCTTACTTGATTGTTCTGCTGTAATAGAGGAAACATTGATTTCCTTCTCTCCTACTCCACGACGTTTCCTAAGAGGAAACCATAATATATTATTTTGAGGGTGGATTTCTTCTACTTCCATCAGTCATCCTGCTAAACCTTTAACGTTCTAGTTCTCTGAAATTGGTCCATTGGAGGAAGAAAGGAGGCCACAATTTAAAACTGAAACTTTTGAGGGCCTAATCCTAATAGTATCATGAATTTCGTTCCTTTTTAACGCTTACTCCCTTATAGCAGCATGTACAGTATATATAGTTAAATATTCACTGATTATTTATTTATTTATTTATTTATTTATTTATTTATTTGTTTATTTGTTTGTTTGTTTGTTTTTGCAAAAGCACATTGTGGTTCCATGACTTCTGGAAGTATAGCTTGGTATGCCTGCATATCTAGTTTTCACAGTAGTATTGGGTCAGAATCTCACAAAAAGTGTGCACTGATTAAGGCCACCTTATATGTGGAAATGGGTAGGCAATTTTTTTAGAGATTTGTGTATGACTCAAAAATAGTTCTTTCAAACAAACGGCGAGCCTCTAATTAAATCAGGGGCTCTGCTATGCTTTCATTCATTGCTTTTTTTCCCCATGGGCTGTAGTATGATTATCTTTTCTGCTGACTGATCAAGAGCAAATAAAATTTTCCACCTCAAGTTGTCTTTCTTCTGACAGCTGTAGTTAGGAGCCCTCAACAAAGGAATAGGGAGAGAAAAGGAGAGAGGGGATGTGAGCAAGCAGGGAATGGCAAATGACACAGGGAAGAAAACAGCTGTAGCCTACCAAAATTTAGCAGCAGAAGAGTTTTTGATTTGATTAGAGAACTGTCGTGGAGTGTGTGTGTCGGGGTTGTGTGTCCCCTGTGAACAAGGTTTGGAATGATGCAATACTGTAATTTGTCTTTCTCCAGGTATTCCAGAAGGCTATAGCGCTGGGTTCCCTGCATTTGTTTACCATATGCTGGTGCAGCATAGACCATTTTCATTGCCTCCTCAAAATATAATCTGTGAACTACAAAAAAGGAGAAAAACAGTTTTATCTATTGCAATATGAATTTAAGAGAAGCTGTACTGCAGCACAGGTGATCCAGCATTTAGATAACTTAGTGTGTGTGTTGTGTCGTTACAGACTTCGTGACTCCATATCCATGGAGTTTTCTTGGCAGGAATACTGGAGTGGTTTGCCAGTTCCTACTCCAGGCGCCTACAGCCCCTGGTATTCCCTGGTGGTCTCCCATCCAAGTACTAACTAGGGCCGACCCTGCTTAGCTTCTGAAATCAGGCGAGATCCGATGTGCTTAGGGCATCTAGGCAGCTTAGATAACTTAGCGGCTGGGCAAAAAAATGTACCCAGTGGCATTTTACTGCTTGTATACCCCAGCTATTGGTTGAAAGAGGCCTACTGCCTCTCATACCAACGGTGATATTATAACCATAACATTGAAATGAAGAGTAGCTGTGTGGTCCAAATAAATACAAATGCAAAAGTAGCCAATACCTTTATAGACCTCTAAAAACCATCACATAATAAATGACTTTTTGTTGATTAAAACACCCACTTCCCCAGGTTTCTACCAGTGTGAAGAATTTGAAGTCCAATAGTTCATGGCAGGAAAGTTACTGTTAGAGTCCAAACATTCTTGGAAAGATGGAATTTGCTATGCACATCTCTCTTAGATGTAAGTCAGGAAGTATTATGGTTGCTGTTTTGTGGTTGCAGCTGAAGTATTTGTGGATTGAGTGTAACAACCCTGTTCTGTGCTTCTTTGTCACTATTTCTGGGTTTGCAGATACCATATCTGAACTATTAAATATCTGATGTGCTTCCTTTTACCTGTCCTGCTAGCGTTATTAGATGATCCTGGCTCTTCCTGCCCATGTTCTCTATACCATTTTATATTTCTCTTTTATGGCTCCTTTTCTCACTTAGTTGTAAAAGTCCCAAGCATTTTATCTTTCTTTTATATGGGAAATATACCTTTTCTCAAAGAAAAATTTATCTCGCCCGTTGATGGTTTTAATTCCTGTAATGGATGTGAAGACCATGACTTGTAGATGTTATTTCATGTGTGGTCACATTATAGATTTATATGAGGCCTTTAGGATGTTGGCAGTTCCAGTTGCCAAACTGAAATGTGCCTGTTTCCAGCAGATATACCGTACACTGGGTTGGCATACTCATTGAACTGTCCACCCGGTACCTCTTTTTTTAATCATCTGCCACTAACATATTGTCAGCAGACACACCATGAAATAGATACAGGAAGCTGGGATTTTAAAAAAAATTAATTGTGTATTCCTTTGCACTTGTGCACATATTGTTTGCTATGTTAACGACAGTTCCCCCAGTTTGGATTATTCATTCCAAAGTGTGTGGCAACTTTGTTTTGTTTTAAATACCTTAAATAATTTCATGTGGCAGCATACATGTTGCATCCCTGTTCAAATCTATTTTCAAATAAAAACACCAGTGTAGATGATTAATGCAATTAAAAACCACCTATCCCAGTAGAAATCCTCTGATGATACCACAGGTTCCTTCCATCCCTTCTTAGTGAGAATCGATCCTTGTTTTGCAGGCAGATGGACTGCTCATTCTGTGATGTCTACCACTGAATTCTTTACACATACGGCCCCAATGCATTTCTTGGGCCTCCAGATAGTTTGGACTTTATGTCTCAGAATTCTTGGTCTTAGGGAGGTCTTAGGGAGATGAAGTCCCCTGAAGTGCACTCTCAACAGTCCATTTAGATTGCTTGTGTAGGTAGGTAGCCCAGCCTAATTGTTACTGTTAGTCTTATTATTAACTCAAATAACATTGAACGTGTTTAAAGAATTCAAATGCTGACCTGCTCATCATCTTAACAAAATATGGAGCATGTCCCAAGGTTCATCCTCCCATCCAAAGATTCAGAGACTGACTCATGGAATAAAAAAAAGATCTTAAATGGAACCCATGGGGGAACCAAGGCATTCAGTTTAACATCTGTACCAGATAAACAACGGGGGAAATGTTATAAAAGATGACATTATTCTGTGCACAGTCCAGTTTGTTTCAGGGTGTGTTCTGCTACTGCTGATTTTTCTGGTTGTTTTAGTCTACAGTGTCTTTCATGTTCTTTGATTCTGGTCTGGATGCTGCGCTTTGTGGTCCCAATATATACCTGGCCACAACCACAAGGTATCCTGCAGTGGTGGGTGGGTTCCTTTTGTCCTATGCTGACTGTAGCATCTGTTGTATTTTTGTGGTAGGCCTAAATACTGTTTGTAGGTTGTGTTTTTTCAACACTTTGTCCATGTGGTCTGCGACTCCTTTCACGTATGGCAGATATACTTTGTTGGTTGTTGTTTTTCTTCTTCAGTTTGGTGTTGTTGTTTTTTTCAGTTTGATGGCTCATTTGATTTCATTCTTGGAATAGCCATTTGCCTGTAGGGCCTAATTCAGGTGGCTGAGTTCACTGTTGAAGAATTCAGCTTCACAGTTTTGGTTTGCACGGTCTACAAGTGTTTTGATTATGCCTCTTTTTTGTCGTCGGTGGTGATTGGAATTTTTGTTTTATTTTTAAAAACCCACAGTCTCACTCACTTTATAACCCAGAGAACAGACAGATCTCCCAGTTCCCCGAGCTCCTTGCCCTCTGAAGAGGCTAGCCAGATAATCTGGTGAAACGTCAGGAAGAAAAACTTCCAGAACATGGCCAAACAGCCTAAAACTCACAACAACTATCAGATCCTGGCCGTGAAAGCCTTTGAGAAAACAGATTCGCTTATAACTTGGCATTAGTTTGGGTGGAGTTAGAAGTTAAATGAAGCTCCAAACTTTGCATGGCACTCTTCATAGAACTCCCTTGCTTTGGGGCTTTTATGAACCTGGGAGAGCAAAAAAAAAAAAATTCGTGCGTATGTTTCACAAGATCCTTTCATTTTTTTTTTTTAATTTTTTTATTAAATAAACATAAGAAAAACTCACAAATAACAATAATACACAATTATGAATATATATAAGAAATAGACAATCAAAAACAGTACAAAGTGCCCCCCATCCCCAAGAAACCGTCCAGTATTCTTGCATCTTCTCTTTCTTCTTCAACTTCTTTTTTAGTAGTCTTCTTAAGGTCCTTTACACCAGAACTGAGTTGGATTATAAGTTGGTTGAATCCCTTTTCCTTTTAGTAACACATGATCAATAAATTCCCCCCACACATCATAGAAGATATCTTTTTTCATTTCTCCTCGCAAAACTTTTATATTACAAGACAATTTATCATTTAGTGCTATATCCCACACTTCCTTATACCATTCAGTAATTTTGAGGTGTGATTTAAGTTTCCAGTTTCTGGCAATGATCAGTCTTGCAGCTGTCATAAAGTTAGCTATTAGTTCTCTAGTTTTCACATCATATTCATTGATGGATGGTAGTGATAACAATGCAATTTCAGGTACACATTTAATATCATTTTGTAATATCTCTCTTATCACCTCAAAGATCTCTTGCCAAAACTTTTGAACAATTTCACATTCCCACCATAAATGAAAGTAAGTGCCTATCTTTTTTTCGCATTTCCAGCAAAGCTTGGAATATTTTGGATTCATTCTGTTTACTCTAACTGGAGTCATATACCATCTTAAAACTAATTTGAAATAGTTTTCTTTTATTCTAACTGATAATGACCGTAAGATCCTCAAATTCCAAATTCTTTTCCATTCCTCATTGTTTATTTCTTTCCCTATGTCTTGTTTCCATAGCTCTCTTATTATGTCTTGTTCCCTGTTCTCGAGTGAATCTTGAATTATTTTATGAATTTTAGCAACTGCGCCTTTACCTGTATTTCCTTTCTCTGATTCATATGATGTCAAAAATTGCTCAAATTTTGTGTATCCTCTGAGTTGAATATTTCTCCTAAACCAATCTTTCGTCCAGCTTTCTAGCTGGGCGTAGTTCAACCAGGACAATTCCTGAGTTTGCAAAACGCGTTTAATTTCTTGTTTTGTTGTCATTTTTTTAATCCAGTCTTTTAACCTTGCCACTTTTCTTAATTTAAATAGATCTCCCAGTTTCTTCATGTTCGTGGGGAAATTCATCTGATCAATCACCAGTCCAAGCGGGGAACCTTCCTGTACCAAATTCTTTCCATACTTTTTCCAAGTGAATAATAGGGAATTCAGAAGCGGGTTTTTAATTAGATGAGTTTTCCTTATTAGGGGGAGGGTAAATACATATTTATTTATGTCTTCGCTTAACTCTTCTGATTCAAGTTCCCACCATATTAATTTTTGAGGTTTAAATAGTATTTCTCCCAGAAAACTGAGCTGATTAGCTGTATGGTAGGTTCTAAGATTAGGTATGCCTATACCTCCCTCTTTTTGAGATCTGTACCATAAGCTTTTATTTATTCTTGCTTTTTTTCCACCATTGCAGAATCTATTTATAAGGTCTTGATAGACTTTGATTTCAGCTTCTGTGTATTGAATGGGTAACATTCTAAAAAGGAAATTAATTTTAGGAAGTATTTTCATTTTTACCATTGCTATTCTACCGAACCATGATAAGTTTAAATTGGAATAATTTTGTAGTTTATTTTTAATCTCTTCCTTTATTTTTATATAATTTCGTTCTTTCGTTCTACTTATATCTTTATCCAACAAGATCCCTAAGTATTTTATGTGTTTACAAACTTTCAATCCGTGATTAGAGATCACCTCCGTGTCTCGGTTATTCTGATTGAACATCATAATTTCTGATTTCTGCCAGTTGACACATAGTCCGGTTGTTTCACCGAATTCCTTCAAATGTGCTTTTATCCTTAATATGCTTTCTGCTGGATTTTTTATTGTTAACAAAGCGTCATCTGCAAATAAACTAATTTTTATCTTATCTTCCTTACCCATACCTTTAATTAATTGATCCTCCCTAATTGCATTGGCTAATAACTCTATCACTATGCAAAACAGAACTGGCGATAAAGGACAACCCTGTCTTGTTCCTCGGGCTAGGCTAATTTTTTCTGTCGTCCCATCATTGACAATGATTGACGAGGTACTATGAGAATACAGTTGGTTTATTACGCTTAAAAATTTTTCTCCAAACCCCCATTTCTCTAATAAAAGTGTTAACGCAGGCCATTGAACACAATCGAAGGCTTTAAATAGGTCTAAAGACAAAATGCATGCTCTATCCTGTGATCTTCCCATCTCATAAAGAACATTGAGAACTCTTCTTACAGTGTTTGACATTTGTCTGCCTTTAATAAAGCCGGTTTGGTCTTCTTTAATATACTTATCTATAAATGTATATATTCTTTTCGCTAAAATTGCTGTGAAGATCTTAGCGTCTTGATTTATAAGTGATATTGGTCTGTAAGATCCCACATCCATTGGGTCTTTATTAGGCTTGAGAATTAGAATAGTTAAAGTATGTTTCCAGGAGGAAGGTACTTGTTCTCCCTGCAATATCTGATTAAAAAGCTTCTTTAATTTAGGGATTAACATTGATTTAAATGTCTTATAAAATTCTGGACCCAATCCGTCGTCACCTGGAGTTTTAGCATTCTTTAGCTTATTTATGACATCCTCTATCTCGTCCTCATTAATAGTTTTTTCCATTTCAAGCCTATCTTCCTCCACTAGTCTTGTTTTTAGATTTTTGTCAATATATTGTTCCATACTTTCCTTACTAGTTCTATCAGCTGTATATAACTTTTGATAGAATTCTTGGATGACTTTTAATTTTTCTTTCATTTGAGTACAGATATTGCCGCTTAAATCCTTTATCCTTCCTATCATGCTTTTTTCTTTCCTTTTCTGTGCTAGTTTTGCTAGCATCTTTGAGTTTTTATTACTATATTCAAAAAAGTTTCTTTTCAGATATAATAGATTTCTTTGGGTTTGTTGTAGATCTATTTCTTCTAGTTCCCTTTTCCTGGCCTCGATCTGAATTAAAATTCTTTTGTCTTTAGTTGCAAAAAATTGAGATTCAAGGTCTGCTATGATAGCCTCTAATTTTTTTTTATTTTGCTGATCTCGAGTTTTGATTATAGCGTTTTCTTTTATTATGTAGCCTCTAGCCGCCGCTTTCAGAGTGTCCCAGATAACTCCTATTTGACCACCACCTTCTTCATTAATATTCCAGGTTTCTAACCATTCCCTTTGTATTTTTTGTACCATATCTGGGAATTGAAAAATTCTAGAGTTTATTCTCCATCTTTTCGCTTCCCTATAGTTCTTCTTATTTTCTATTTCAACAGACATTAAAGCATGATCTGAAATTTTTATCAATTCTATATTAGTGTTTACAACTTTAGATAGCAAGCTTTGTGAAACAAATATATAATCTATTCTCGAATAAGCTTTATGGGCTAATGAGTAGAAAGTGAATTTTCTTTCATCGCCCTTCATTTCTCTCCATACATCCTTTAATCCTGTATTTGCGATGAATTTTGTTAAGATTGTCTGCCTAGTCCCCCAATCTACCTTGCTAAACGTTGTTTTGTCTTTTATTTTGTCCATAACCATGTTGAAATCTCCGGCTAAAATCACATGTCCTTTCTGTATCTTCTCTATCTGCTGCCATACCTCTTTATAAAACAGGTTATGATTAGTGTTCGGTGCATAAACATTTATCAGTGTATAATGTTCTAAACCAATTGTGACCTGTAGAATAATATATCTGCCTTGCAGATCTTTCACAGTTTTTTCAACAGTACAGTCACAATGCTTTGAAATTAAGATTGCTACCCCCCTTGCTTTAGAAGAACCAAAACTTTTCTCATAAATGTTCATATTGGGTAATTTCAGTTCGTTTTGACCATCTTTCGTTTGGTGTGTTTCTTGAAGAAAGATGATGTCCGGTTTATTCTTCTTGATTAATGACTCTAGTCTCTTTCTCTTCATGACAGAGCCTAGACCCTTAGCGTTCAATGTGGCTAATTTCACCAGTCTACCCATATTTTCTTTCTTGTATCAATCTGGAACGGTCTCTTTGTGAATATAGAAACAAACACTACATATAAAAACAAAAAACGAACAATAATTTCCCAAACCCGACCACCTACATTTATTTTCTGTTCTCCCATCCTCTTAGCCCTCATACACCTTCTGTATGCGCCCTTATAGGAGGGAGGGGGAAGGCACCCGTACACTTCCCGATGGCTGATAATGACTCAAAAGCTCGAAATTAGCATTAACACTGTCTAATATTGCTTACAATTATATACGTGAGAAATTGAGAAGAAAAAATGCAGTAAAAAAAATTGAGGCATAATAATATAAATCTTAACTTACTTCTATTCACCTCCCTTCCACCCTCAGTCCCCCCTCCCCGAGTAAAACAAGCAAAAAAAAAAAAAAAAAAGAGAGAAAAAAAAACATAGAGGGAAAAAACAAAGGGTATAGGGGAGGAAAGGTAAGGAAAAGGAATAAGTATCGGGAAGGAGTGGAAAAATGTAAGACAAACAAGTAGGAACAGAGACGATTTGAAATAAACTAGCCTAAAAAAAAGAAGAAAAGAAAAAAAAATAAAAAAAAGAAAAGGGGGGGAACGGGAGGGGAGAGAGAGACAGGAAGAGAGAGAAAGGATGTGCTGTCTTCTATGGTGGAGAGTTCTTCAGATTAGCCTCCAATTTTCTGCTCGTTAAGGCATCTGAAGAGTTGAAAGCAGGTACTGTCGTCACTGCAGAGGCTGAGTTTGAAGTGATTTATTTTTCTTTTTTTTCAATTTGGATATTCCATGCCTTAAGAAGTTGTTCACCTTCTTCCAGGGAATAGATTTTGTGAAGAGTTGGGCCCTTCCACACTTTAAGAAAGATCGGGAATCCCCAGTTATATCTGTAGTTGTTGTTTCTCAAAGCAGTTGTCACAGGTCTCATAGATTTTCTCCATTCGAAAGTCTCCCTGGAGATATCCTGGTAAACTTGTAGGACCCTTCCATCATGCTTCAAAAGATCAGGTTTTGCCCTGAGAGTAGACATCAGTTGTTCTTTCATCGCATAGGAAGTAAATCTGATCAGAATAGGTCTTGGAACGCCTGCTGATGCACTGCCAATATAATGCACTCTCTCGATTTCGATCTCGGTGAGTTGTTGTTGTTGGGGGAGGATAGTATTAAGCCAAGCAAGGATTTCTTTCTTTATTTCTTTTTTATTCTGAAGTTCAAAATTAATTAGTTTCAAATTAGATCTTCGAGAATGGTCTTCCATGTAAATCAGCTTTCTGTATAAAGCGTCGATCTCTTCTTCATGGGCAGAAAAAGCTCTTTCATGCTTAGAGGTTAGCGTTTGAACTTGATTGATTTCTCCTGTTAGTTTTTTCAACTCAGCGTCATTATTAGAGACCCGTGTCTGAAGAGACTGTATTTCTTGCAACAAGTCCTTCCTTAGGTCATCATTCTGTGAAGATAAAGACTGGAAGCGGTCATCAAAAGTGGAAGTTATATCTTTTAGAGCTGATTTAATGAGAGAGCTGACTTCTGCTTTAAAGTTTTTAAACTCCTTTGAAAGGTCCGGCTGTTGTGCTGGCAGCTTGCCAGATTCGGACGCCATTATTTCAGCTTCAGAAATAGCTTCAGCTCTTTCGAGACAAGCGCGTTCAAAAGTCTTATCTGAAGGGGTTATTCTTATCCACTTTTTCACAGCTGGACCCCTTTTCTTAGCTGGCATACAGAAAAGCCAGGTATGAACCTTTATTTCCTTTTGTTCTCAAAGCAAAACAGAGTTTTTCACAGCCTCTCACGGACTCTCACAGTCTGCCTAACAGGGACGTGACTTCGGCAGAAATCGAAAGTAAATCACTGCTTCATTAATTCATTGTTATCTTTCCCCTTCAAAAACACACAGTTTTCAACTATCCTCCCCAGTAATTTATAGTCATTTACTCACGATTTTGACATCATTTAGAGACAGTATTTCAACTTTGTTTTCCTTCGTGAGCGGAGCTTCTGACTCAAGCAGCCATCTCGCCGTGGGCAGGAAGTGCCCCCCTCACAAGATCCTTTCAGACAGTGGAAGCTATCATTATTGGTAGCCTTCAGCTTTCTCTCGGAAATTTTCCATGTCAAATATATGTTTTAATCTCTTCCAACTTAAGGGTATTTTTTTCAGAACCGTCAGCTTACATCTTATGTAAACTTGTAGTGGATTTCATTATTTCTCTCTAGTTGCCAATTCTGCTTCTAGGTTCTCTGCATAAGAATCTGGAAGCAGTGTCATAAAATATGAACAAATAAGTTAGTTCATCATACCACGCATCGTAAACTAGCTCACAAGTTGTACAGTGGAAGAGATGTATCCTATGATAACTTTATCACGTAGTTTGAGATTTAAGGCTAGTGTTTTGAACCCAGTCCCGTGCATATGTGTTGATAGCTTTGATCATCTCCAGCTAGCAGAGGTAATGACCATACTGTGAGAATTACTGTAGGACCCTCAAATCCGTTAGGTTAATATTTTAACCTGTATTATCAGAATTGGCCACTAGAGGGATTATGGGGTTCTTACTGTTTGTAGTTCTAGCCCAAACACATCTAGAGGGCACATAGGTAGATGTTGGGCAAGTTTCCCACAGGTATAAGGCAACTGTCAAATAAATTATGGACTGCCAAAGAAAAACGTTGATTCAAAATTCTGATTTAAATCCACAGGACTTGAAAAACCGAGTGTGTGCAAAAAACAAACCAACTTGGTGTCAAGAAATCCCAATGTTTCTGAAAACTGCAAGAGATCCAGTAAGTAAGAGTACTGAGCTTCTGGTGTGTTATTTTGCTGCATGAGAGTAGATACGTGTGTATGTGCTGTAGTTGGCATGAGAGTAGATATGTGTGTACTTGCTGTAGCACAACTGTGCTACAGTCTCTCTCTCTCTGTGTGTGTGTGTGTGTGTGTGTGTGTGCGTGCGCGTGCACATGTGTACGTGTGTGTGTGTGCAGTTGTGCTACAGCAAGACCTGTGTTGGTAGTGTGATATGGCATGTTCTTCAGAAGAGCCACAAACTTTGTTCTAAGCTGAAACCATTTTATGACAAAACATTTGAGTATTGTGGGCTTTCATTTTAATAGAGGAGAACTGCTGGATATCTCAGTGATTTAGGAATCTGGCTGTGGAGCCAGAGGTTGGGGAGTTTGATTCCCTACTGTGCCTCCTTGACAGGGTCTGGACACAATGCTTCATAGGGTCCCTTCCCTTCCAGCTGTGCAATTTTAAGATCATCATTATTATTATTATTTAGCACAAATCAATTACTGTACAGTTATGGAAATGTGTTAGATACTGACAGAACAGTCCTATGTATATTTACTTGATGGTAAATCTTGGTGAGGCTTCCTTCCAGATAAGTGTGCACGTGACTTTGTTGTAAGGTCCATTTAAAATGTACAAAGGCATTATAGCAGTTCTAAGGTACGTAACCCAAACTCTGCACATTGAGTGATCTCAGGATTACTAGCTCATGTGAGATGCAAGAAATGGGAGCTCCATAGTTGAGAAAAAGTAAGCAGGTTCTGTTCTATGGATTAATGTGTTTGTTTATTCCTTTACATTTTCAATTTTGGCTGGTGGTTTC
>JAHTLZ010002268.1:0-11906 GCA_023846285.1 Phrynocephalus versicolor
CTAGGGTGAAATGTGAGGCCATCTGCCTGACAGCTAAAGCTTGGATCTGGAGCACACCAGCAAATTGACAGTGGAATTACTGAAAAAGAAAAGAACAAAGGTGTTGCAATGGCCAGACCTGAATCCAGTTGGCAGGACCTTAAGAGAGCTGTACATAAATAAATGCCCACAAGCCTCCATGAGCTGAAGCAATGTTGTAAAGAGTAGGTGAAATTGTCTCCACACATACGCGAGAGACTGATAAAACCATACTGAAAACAATCACTTCAAGTTGTTGCTGCTAAAGGTGGTTTGACAAGCTATTGAATCATAAGGTGTAGTTAGTTTTTCATACTTGTCTCCTCTATTTTGGGTTTATTTTTGTAGAATAAATCATGACAGGGCGAGCTTCCCCCAGTCTACCAAGGAGCTCACTGTGCAGGCTTCTGAGGGTGACGTTGAGAGACCGCCTGTCAGTCGCAGTGCCTGTGCAGCTGATGTCATCCTCAGAGTGGTTACCACTGGAATTGTAATGCTTGATAGACAGGTATTGAAGGAATTCAAGAAGACACAATTTTAATAGGAAAACGGTCATTAATTTTATTCCCATGGGATGTGGTGTAAATAGATCTGAGGGGTATTTCCCTACTGAACTTTTTCGTTAACAAACTTATTACAAAAGATAAGCAAAGGCGGGCATGAATTTTAAAAAGAAATAGATTATTTTAGATGCCGTACTTGTCCTAGCATGGATGCATTTTTCTAAACAGACTTCAAAATTACTGTGGAAGAAACTATTAAAATGTATTGATCTTTCTATTTTCACTGCATATTGTACAAAAGCACACTCCTCTCTCCATTTGCTTCTGCTTAATAACATTATATTGATTAGTGTTCAGGTTACAGAATACCTCATAACTGTAGCCTTTTCAATGCACAAATACATCTCACCAAATGGCACTCCAAATAAAAAGTCCATGATTGCTGTATTAATTATGGCACACAGGGGAAGAATAATCTGTCTAGAAAGTGGCAGCAGCAAAGTAAAGCAAACATATATTTCACTATGAGACAGACTGTATTTTTTTTTACTAATGAATGGGGATTGAGGGGGTAGAAGATAAGAGAGAAAATATAGAGCCGTTGTAGACCACTTAGAATCCTATGTGTTGCTTTCTCTCATATAATCTTTTAATAAAATATCGCACCAACCAAAAACACCAAAACTGGTGATACTCTATATGAATTGAGCAATAAAAAGTATTGCTCTCCATAAAAACATCAATTCAAAACTAGATCATGGTTTGCTCCTCCCTTCAAGCTATTCCTTCAAGAATGACGGGGCGCTTTTACATGACCCCTAAAATCCGAGGCAAAGGGCTCCCAGATCCAGAGCTTTAAAATGTTTTCCCACCAGTTCCGGACTTTTAAAAAAATTAAGTATGACCATGCCCACCTAAGTGTGTCCCAGTGCACTTTTCAAGTACCTGGCTTCCAGGAGGTAAAAAAATTTCCGATGTGCATTGTAAAGTTGTGAATGCCGGGCTCCCTCGCCTTCTGTTTGTTTTTTTTGCCCCACCGCCCCTTTAAGAGACAGGAATCACTATGGGGCGGCTTGGGGCTGTTTCGACTGGCAGATGAGGTGAGCCTGCATTTTTTTCTCCCTTTTTTCTCCCTCCCCTCACACAGACAAAAACAATGGAGCGCGGAGGAGTGGGAACAAAGGAAGAGTGACAAGCCCCCACGATCTCTGGGTTTTTTTCCTTCTTCCCCCCTCTTTTTTTTCTCGCCATCGACTCTCATAGTATAAGCGTACTGACCTAGCAGCGAGGTTAGACCATAACAAGGGCGCCTAAGTCTATGCTGCAATTTTAATTATATGTTTTTGATTGTCTTGTTGTTTGTTTTATTAATTGATTGTTATGTATTTGCTGATCTGTTTCAGCTCTGTAAGCCGCCCAGAGTTCCCGTGGGAAGATGGGCGGGGTATAAATTCAAAAATAAATAAATAAATAAATAAAATAAAAGTGCCCCCAATGTCTCCTCCTTTGGCTGAACTGATGAACCTTGGACCACTTTCCAAGCAATTTGCAATTGCTGTGTGTTTCCCTCTCGTACCTCAGGGTCTCAACAGATTATGCAAATGTTTCTTTCTTGGACTATAAATCCAAGCAACCCCTAGCTAACATAGGTAGGGGATCCTGGGGCATTGTAGGCCCAAATGGGTAATTTTAAATGTTTCAGAAAATTGTAGTCCCTGTATTTTGGGCAGCTGTAATCCAAATTAATTTAAACTCTGCTCATGAGTTTGTGGGCTTTGCCAGCCTTCCTTCCATCAGGTGGCAGAACATTGCACTAATAACAGCAAAGTTGTGAGTACAAGACAAGGGACGGTGTCACTGTGATGTCTTATTCCTTCTATACTTCATTATATCTATCAAAATCCCCAGTATATGTATGATCCTATTCACAGGTGATTCTGCAAGATTAGGATATATTGGAGGCAAATTGGTGTTACACCTAAAATGACCCCATCTGTACCATAACACACTCTTCTCATCTTGATGTCCACTCACTATTCCAGTGGTTCTCAACCTGTGGGTCCCCAGATGTTCCTGGACTGCAACTCCCAGAAATCCTGGCCAGCTCAGTTGGTGATGAAGACTTCTGGGAGTTGCAGTCCAGGAACATCTGGGAACCCACAGACTGAGAACCACTACACTATTCTGAATAGTTGGGATGGGTCACTTTAAAAAAAGGAGCTATTCTGTAAATACATTCTATGTTGTAGTACAGGCATGTCCAAACTTTGGCCCTCCTGATGTTTTGGACCACAAGTCCCAGAATTCCAAGCCTGTATTTCCAATGGCAAAGGACTGTGGGATTTGTGGTCCAAAACATCTGGAGGGCCAAAGTTTGGACATGCCTGTTGTAGTATCTCTACCAAACAAAGTGCTATAGCCTATCCAGCTGAAGACCAATGGAACTTCAAACAGTATCTCCAGATAAAGTGATCTCACTTTATCCATAACTTAGTATACACTTACTCACCAACACCAACACCCCAGTGTGAATCTTGGTAGCTGTTGATAACTGCAGGGAATGTGAAACATAGATTCTAGCAACCAAACCATGATGGCAGCAATCTCTAAGCTAAGTAATTCAGAATTTTTATATGTCTGAAAGAGTGATGTGAAGAATACTCTCTAAATTCTTCATTCTTGTCATTTTTTACTTTTCAGCAATGACAACATACCTCAGTGACCTATTAGGAAATCCCATTGGCTTTCTCAGGTACAAATTCAGACCAAGGCAAGAATTGCTTATTCACCATCAAGAATCCTGCAGCATGTGTGAAATGCTGTGATGCAGTCTGTTATTTTGTTTTAAAGACCAAAGCACGTGCACCCAGTAAATCCAGAAGTATAGACAAATTACTTTTAAAGATATAAAAAACCTATGTGGTGGCTCAGAATTGGAAAAGTCCATTCAACAAGGCAACAGTGGATTTTTGTACTCTTTGAGCAAAATACATAATTTGCACAAGTTAAATGCATTCCATAATATATTGCATATAAAAAACACCACTTGGTTGCAAGACAGTTGTAAGAAAACCCTGTTATTCCTTGCCCTCACCTACAAGGATGACACAAGCAAGAATAAATTATCCTAAACTAGGATTAGAATTTTGTACCATTTTGCAGCAGTTTTTGGTGCCATTCCCCGTATGAATCAGTTGTACTGTCCAACTGTATGTATAAATACAAATATATGAAGCTACCTTAATGGGGAATTAGACATTGGTCAAACAGTCTGGCATTATCAAAGTCCAAGTATGGCATCTCATCAAGTTCTTCCTGGTACAATGAACTTGACCAGACTAGTTTTTGCGTGCTTCACTCTATAACGTAGCTGGATGGTTGAATGTACAATCCAATGGTTTCCTAGTTTGATGAGCAAAGCTGATCACAGCCTGTCCGTAAATGTCACTTGGGATGGCCAAAGCAAAGATCAGGCTGTTCATGCAAAGGGTGAGTGGCCTTCCGTGCTCAAAAGCTGAATCTGAAACATTTGAAGTTGATTCCTCAGGCAGGTAGCCTACCCTGGGGTAGACCTAGGTTAATCTCTTCCAGGTGGTTGAACATGAACACATCAGTCAGTGTTACAGGCACTTGCCTCTTCAAAGGAGCCAGAGACAGCTGCTGTTAAGCTAATCAATACCCAAGTGTAGAGAATGAAAAGTAAAAGCCTCTCTTTCTGCCAGAGCTGCGGCAACACACTTGGAATTACAAAATGCCTTTGTTCATGTTCATGGGTAACGTGTCTTCCCTTGTTTGACACAGACATGTTTATTAGGCTGCAGTGCTGCCCTGATACATTTGTAATTGATCAACTGAACCAAATGCCTAATGGTTAAAGCAAAGAAGTGCCTTCTTAGACATGTTCTTTGCTAGTAGTAACAAAAATAACTGACACTCTATGTAACGTCTTTAATTCTGTTCTTACAATCAGTACATACTATCACTACCAATAATTATATCGGTCATTTTAAAAAGCACATTTGAGGAGATTTCATCTGCCTTCTGGTGGCAGTGCTGTAATCCTTACAGCAACGCTTGAGTCAGGTCATCATGACTACTCCCATTTTGCAGACAGCTTGGAAACAATATAATTTTGGACTCTTAACATGCATATTCTTTTATGGAAAGGTCACACCAATGGAGCAGGCAGCTGCTCTTTTTCTCCCACTTCAGGAAGTAAGAATGCCAACTCTGTCCCTTGTGTATCTTGTTGTGCTCACTTCAATATGTTTTTAGAGATCTTTGTTCAACTGCATGTACTGTGTTTGGCTCCGAAACTCAGCAGAATCCCTATACTTGGGAGAGCTTCAGGCCTGGATCACATGTAGGCTGTGTGCTCCATTAAGAACCCAGACTACCCAGAGTTTTTACACCACGTGGAATCTACAAATGAAAGGTACCCACATTTTTAAAACCTAGAACTGTAATAACGAAGAGCATGAGGATGTTAGGGAACGGGGACAACATCAGGTTCAACAATACTTGAATGGGACTTAAACCTGCTGAATATCTGCATTGCCTTCAGCTAATAAGACAATGAGAACAGAATAGTTGAAAGTCGATCAAGCTGCAGTATTTTCCCTATGGATAAATTTGGTTTAAAAAGAATGGTTCTCAGTAAGAATAATGGAAGCCTGTAATGGAGAAACCACAATTTGAATAATGAAAAGTACTTTAGACATTATCCAAATGTTGATATCCAGACGTGATGGACAGGATAATGGGAAGCCTTTCTGGAGATGGAATCAAACCTCTATGAAACCAGGAACAGGCTATCACTGTAGTAAGATCATTATAAGACACTGCGTCTCCAATGCTGACTACTTTGTTCTGTATGTGAGAAAAGGGGGATTTATAGCCCTCCAGATGTTAGAATTCATTTTTCATCAGACCCAGCCAGAGATCAATAGGGAGACCTGCTGGGAGGTTTAAACTTGTCAAGAGCCACATGTTTCTCATTGCTTAAATAGAACTTAATGGTGATCAATCTGAACTGACCTGTACCATATTTGCCTGTCCCTCCCTTTCATCTACAGAGTACTGTCATCACTGGATTCTAGCAAAGAGTGTATCAATTTAACCTCATGCTGGCTATCATGATGAGCTGATTCCATGGATAATTCCTTACATTTATTTCTCCACGCCACTGATAATGTCAAAAGAAATGTGACAATTTGTTAAATGATGAGTTGTATGTGGGGATTTTCCTCTCTCTTTGACGTGAAGTAGCTTGCTATATTAGCACAGCCTTTAATCATCCTATCCTGCTAATACCTCACCTTGAAGATTATGTTGCAAATACATTGTTTCTCAGTAGGGATGGGCACCTTACGAAAAACAAAAATGCTGTTTCATCGTGTTATAAAGTTACAAAACGTTTTGAAATGAAATGAAATGCCAGCCAGAATTTCGTTACCAAACAAAATGAAACAATTTGTTCTAGAGGAAATGGCAGGGGAGCTACTTCTCCCCTGTAACCCCTTGAAATTTGGAAAGTAACCTGATCAGGTGAGCAATAGCACTACCACCACTTCCCATTATTCCAATTAGAAAGGTATTTTTCCTAAGGTCACCCCCTTTGGAGCTTCATAGCTCAGCTCCACGAACCCCAAACCTTTCCAGATTTCAAGGGGTTCTCTAAACCTACTTGCAGAAGGTACCCCTGCCATTCACATGCCTCTGATCAGTAATTTTACATTGCATTTTTTTTAAATTGCTCACCCAATTAGCTTCCTATTACAATTAGAAAGGTTCCCCCCCAGGGGCACCCCCTTTGGAGCTTCATAACTCAGCTCTGTGACCCCAAACCTTTCCATATTTTTTAAAAAATAGTTTTCACTCTAATATACTGTTTCTCTCCCAAAGTGGCAGGCTTAGCTTCCTCTTGTTGTGATTTTAGGGAACCCCTTGACATTTGGAAAGTTTGGGGTTTCAGGGAATGTAGTTATGAAGTTCCAAAGGAGGTGGAGGGGTGCTGAATTGAAGCAGTATGGATCAGAGCTTTACCATAAAGAGGGAAAGCTGTAAATTAACCCTAAAATTGCAAAAGCGCACTGGGCACACTCCTTTCCCTGAAACTGAAAACTTTCCAAATTTCAAGGGGTTCCATAAAATTGCTTGCAGAAGGTACCCCTGCTATTTGCACACTACAGATCAGTAACTTTCCATTGCATATATTTTTTAAATTGCTCTCCTGATCAGTTCCTGTTCCAAATAGAAAGTCCCCCCCCCAAGTGGCACCCCCTTTGGAACTTCATAACTCAGCTCTGTAACTCCAAACCTTTCCATATTTCAGGGGGTTACCTAAAATCACACTTCATTTTGTTTCATAACAAAACTACTTTAAAATTTATTTTGTGGCAAAACGAAATGAAACTACTCTAGAAATGAAACAAAACAATATTTTTCTGGTTTTGCCCATCCCTGTTTCTGAGTTTCTGGCCATTGAAGTAGAAGAGCTATGAACATAGAAGACATAGATAAAATTGGACTGGGAAATATAAGCAAGAATCATATGTACAGTACAATCCCCTTATTTTCTGATTCACTAACTGCTGATTCAATTATCCGTGGTTGGTGATCACAGTCTTTATAGTGACAGGAGTAGTTTTCCTGATGGGGACATATGCAGGAACTAAAAACAAGGACATGTGATCAGATTGACCCAAATGTGCTAATGGTCTAGCTCTGTAGCCCAACATGATATTTGAATAAACCTTGCCTAGTGTATTCACTTCTCTAGTAGCTCACTTGACATGCTGATACAGTTTGGGGAGTGCTGTTTTCAAATCCACATGATTAAAATCCTCTGCTATAATATGTACTGTGTTTGGGTATGTGTTCTGCTGATTATTAATACTATCATATAAAGGTCCAATGGCCGAGTTACTGTTTGCATCCGGTGGAATATAAACTGAAGTAAGCATGACCATAGAGAACTCTCTTGGTAGATAAAGGGCCTGCATTTGACAGTCATGTACTCCAGATCTGGAGAGCAGTGTCTGTCCACGATCACTGTATTTGTGCACCAATTATTTTTAACATACACAGAGAGCCCTCCACCTCTACTTTTACTAGAGTATTTGCTCTGTCATGACACTGTGCAGTGTAACCTGTCAACCCAACCACAGAGTGCGGAATACCTGAGTGGAGCCAAGTCTCTGTAATTAACAAAACAAATATCCTTCACAATATTATTAGTTACAATCTGAAGCCTCAGTTCATCCATCTTATTTACCAAGGATCTTGCATTTGTAAGATAAAGACCGAGAAGTGGTGGTTTTTTTGGTTGTTTCCATAGTCTAGTTAATACACTGGCTCTTCAACCTTGCTTCCACCTGCTCTCTTTATGCCACCTCCACCTCCTCCCCATAGGGATAACAATCCATGGAGAACCGGGGGTTCTTGCTATGCTCTTTGGGATGTTGTTTAATCTAAGAAACTCGGCTGTAACACTCTGCTTGTAGCACACTCCTATCTTGAGAAGGTCATGCCGATTGTAAAGTTTCTCCGCCGAACAAAATATACACAAAGTAAAAAACAAATACACACCAAAAAACATATAAAGCACCAACATGGAAAGCACTGGGCTGCAGCAACTATGTGTGCCACCATTAGTAAAGTAAATAGAGATAAAATGGAGAAGAAGGGGGAAAAACCAACCAGCCAAATTTGGTTCTCTGACTCGCTGTAACCACCAGGGAGTAGCTATATTCCACAGCAATGAGGCTATTTCTCTCCTGTGTTTCTCCTGTACATTTGTTAAAGTTGTTAAGGTTTGTAAGGTTGAAAGAGAATAAATCTTGTTTTATCTTAAAGTCTTCCTTTCTTCCACTGCCAAAAACAACAATGGGGGAGCCGAAGGTCTTCAAGGTCACCTCTCAACTTGCCTGATTTCTCTGCAACAGCTTTCCCCGGTAGTGCTCCAAAAGATAAGGAGTGCAGTAATAATAATGCAATAGTGTTCCATGATAATTAATACAAAAATAAGTAGTATAAGTCAAATAAACCAAGTGAGGACAGGGAACGGAGCACAAAAGCTGTGCCTCCCTGAAAACCGGAACTGGAAAAATTTGTTGTCAGCAAAGAGAAAGGGTAAAAAACCATTATTTCCTCCTTGTAGCCACCACCTCTGCCAGGCACTAAGGCACCTGGGCACCCATGGGAGGGATGAAGGACCGTCCCACCCACAAGCTCCGGGGCAGTGGCAGAGGAGCACCTGTTCACCTGCTTGCAAGATTGGTGGCAGTGGTGGCAGTGGAGAATGTGGCAGCCATGTGGCCCAGAAGAACTCACACACCTGCAAGGTTGGCAGAGGTGGCACAGCACCATGGAGGGGTACCACAGGGTGCTGGTGAGCCCTCCCACTGCTTTCACCCCAGGAACCCTCTGATAAGAGTGTTCTCTCTTATTGATGGATTTCATTATCTGTGGGGTGGCCAGGAACCAATCCTCCACAGATACAGGGCTCCTATTGTATTTCATGCAGATGAAAGCATTTCAGCAGCTGCACATTTTCTAGAGCTAAAGCAGATGTTTTCTTTCTTTCTTTCTTTCTTTCTTTCTTTCTTTCTTTCTTTCAAGCTCTTCAGAGGAAAACAATCTCCATATGCCTGTACCTGCCCACTCTCCAATAAATGATACTAATCCACAATTAGAAGAGGCCTAGGAACTGGAACACATTCCTGGTTAGCTGACAAAAAGAACATACATTCAGTCTTAATTAATACCTGGCCATATACATCACTGGTATAGCCAACGACTGAAAGTCATTCTATACTGTGTTCCTTTCTTTGCCTTGGATCAACAAAATTGTTTTCTTTCATTTTCTGGTGTATCAGCCCACCAGCTTCTCTTGCTTTGCACCTCTGGTGAGCTTGTTGTACTTTAAAGTAGACTTCCTGCTTGTTTCAAGTGTAGCAAGATAAAGCAGTGTGGTTACTTTAAAGACTTGTCTCTGATCATGAATTTTTCTATATTATTACTGTGAGAAATAGAAAGTATGCTGCACATTTAAAGTGCCTCCACCTCAGAAAAGTATTCATCTTCAAAAGGTAGAGCTAATTGTCTTCTGTCTCTGTCCCTCTGTGACAAGCAAACTCTATTACCTTTGTGTATTTTAACCCACCATTTTCTTCCATTGAATATGAAACAATTATTCATTGTGATTTTCTCATCCTTTCATACTTTGGAATTGAGGCCTAAAGGCACTTTTCCCCCAGTAAAATGTTTATTGAATTTAATATTCATCAAATATATAATCAATATGATGAAATGAAGCTCTGGTAGCCAAACTGGTAGCCAAACAGCAGTATAGGACTGTTGGGAAACAATGAATCATTCCTTCCCAACAGACATTATTGCTAAGATTGTTTGCAGAATTAATTGAGTGCAGGTAAATGCAACCTGCAGCACATCTTTTCCAATATGCCTTAGAATTTGTTTGCATATTATTATAGTGGCATAAAATTACACTGTAGAGCTTGTGTTCCTGTACTATATAATTCCAGAAGAAATTCATACCAGATAACAATAGTTGTGGTAATGGCAGTATGGTAACTAATATCTTATTTTACCTCCTCAGCAATATTTCACCAGTACCAAAACCTGGTGGTCTCATAGTATTCAGCTGCTGGCACCCTTCATGCTGAGCCATTCAAGGCAACAAAATTGGAAGAAGACTGTTAATAGTTAATTTACTCTTGCACATAGATTGGAGAAAGTATTTTCGGCATATCTGTATTAATCAGTTTATGTACACTGCTAGAGACGGGCACAAATTGAAAAAAAATGGTGATTCATTGTGATTCATAATTTGTCAAGGTCAATGAATCACAAAACTATGATTTCCCCCCTCCTCACAAACTTATTAGTCAATTTGTCTGTTCTTTAAAATGCCATAGTACCTTGCTCCCCACCCCCAGAACCTAGACAACGAATATTGCAGAGAAGCTTCCCTGACTCTCCTGTACAAGTCCTGCAAGTTTGGTGAAGTCTGGGTTTCAGATGTGCAGATTAGAGATGGGCACGAATCGAAAAAAATGGCGTTTCGGTTTTTCATTTTTCATCGAGGGGGTCCATTTTGGTTTGTTTTTGTTTTTTGCAATTTTTTTGAAAAAATTCATTTTCGTTTATTCATTTTTTGTTTTTCATTTTTACCCGCTTTTTGCGCAATTTTTAAAGCATTTTCATGCGGAGGCGTCCCCCAATGCCCCAGACCAGAGGGAAAACACTAAAAAAAATTGATGCTGGCAGAGACACAGTATAGACTAGGTTCGCAGGGAGGCTGCAAAGGCAGCGGCGGGCGTTGCCCAGGGTGCAAGGCAGCTGCAGAGTGACTGCACTGTGGGGCAGGGGAGGGTACTCACTGAGAGGTATGCACACATGAACACAGGGAGGCTGCAGGACTGAAGCTAGAGAGAAATCTCTTCTTTCTCTCCCCTAAGAGCCAGGCTGCAGCCAGCAGGAACACAGAGACACACACCTGCCTGGATGGTCTAAAGTGAAAATAATGAGTTGCAGAGACAGCAATCCCACCCTAACTCCCATCAGAGACTACAAGGAGGTCGGGGGCTGCCAGAGCTTTTTATGCCCTCTATGGCTGCCAGACCTGCCCAGTCTGCAACCTGGGCATGCTGTTGGTTGAAGTTGTCCAATAATTTACATAATCCCATCACATGGCTTGCCTCCATTTTGTGGCTGGCGACATCCATTTTGTCATCCTTAAAGGAAAAGAAAAATACATCGCGATGGGAGAAGACAAAACCAAACATTTTAAGGACCCCAACCCCCCCCCCCGGTAGCTATTATCAGAGAGTATAAATAATTATTGCTGCATTTTTATGAATGTCCAGGGCGTTTTTTAACATTTAAAACAGCTCATTCCATTGCACGTCGCCATTAACAAAAAACAAAACGTAACGAACCTAATTTTCGTGGTTCTGTTCGGTTCATTCCAATTTTATCACAATGTTCATTATTCGTTTTGTTACGTAATGAAATAAATAACAAATAACAGAAATGAAAAAAGTTCATTTTGTGTCCATCTCTAGTCCAGATTATAATATAAACCCACGAAGTCCCCCACAAACACTTTAAAGTGCCCTTCAGCTTATGGCTTGGAGAACATTCTTACAGTGTTTCATTCCAGGGACAGGGAGGGAGCATAACTGACAGAGGCAGTATAGAGGTAGCCTTCAACTGTTTCCACTGATTCAGCGAAAGTGTAAAATGGCTGCAGGGAAATTGCTTATAAACCCTTTCAACAAGCAACAACAGTGGTTATTCACTTTTAGTTAGCAGTAGAGATGGGCACGACTCAGGAAAAAAACTTCGTTTTCGTTTTCT